>CM065919.1:18103852-18326834 GCA_033439105.1 Magallana nippona | reverse complement strand
TGTAGAGGCATAGACATGATTTAAAAACCCAAAGAAAAGTTCAAAAGTTCACCAACGTTTGCTTGATGATCGAAACTTGATCGAAATTGCTTAAATAAAGGTAAATATCATAAAGTAGGAAACCTTGCCGGTCTCTGGTTGCTTTATAGTCTAACATTTAAATATTCAATACTTGTTGACATTCGGGCTGCCTGAATTATAAATCGAAATATACATTGAAACTTGAAAGCTTTCCGAATTAAACATTTTGAGAGCTATAGTTGAAGATTTTTTCTTCTCTCTCTCTCTCTCTCTCTCTCTCTCTCTCTCTCTCTCTCTCTCTCTCTCTCTCTGCTTTAACAAAATCGAATAAGCTTGTGAAACTACAAACTTCACGGTAATGTCTAATTCACATCATTTCTCCAGGAATGGGATCCCAAGAATTTTTGTCATTTTCCGCTAACAGAAAGAATAACAAAAACAGCTAGGTAACGATTTTATGTGCTTTCTCAATGTATGAAATCAACGGAATCATGACGATTCCATCTCTAAGGAAACGCAACGGAAGCAACTGCGCTCTTATTATTATTCGTCCGATTCCGGCGGAACGGTAATAGCCGAATGACTGTGTCATTTTAAAAGCTGGTTGCTAGTTGAAATTATTCTTGCAATTGTGGTTAAAAGGTATAAGAACACATATGTGAGTGTGATTTGAACAAAATAAGATTTGTTCTGCTTGTGAAAAGAAATGTTTCCTCAGCCATCGGCCACGGGCAACATTTCTGTTCTTAGATCCAATGTGTATTTATCATTTGTTTTATTTTTCGCACGGACAGTTTTGTTGGTATTAGTCTTTTATTAATTGTTTTTTTTATTGATAATTGGCCATTAAAATATATGACACCAAATGAATCTTTGTCAAACAACTCTTAGAATTTACACAATTAATGCTCTTTGTGTAGAGAATTGTATATGTATTTATTGCTACTCCTGTGAACTGTAAAAAATAGAGAACTTCGTTGTTTACCAACGTCCTTAGTTCACATGGTGTTCACAAAGTAAAGTATTTTTGTTAAATGTGTAAAAGATAAACTTTATCATAAATAAATAGAACTTCTTAATACTTTAAAAAACTAGGCTATCAGCGTCCATCTATAAAATTGTTATATTTGTCTTGTTTATAAGTAATTACACTGTTAGATTTAAAGATTATCATGATAAGTCATCAAATTTCAATTGAAAACCATTTAGGTTTCACAGAAGACTTTCACAATACAAGGAAGAGACTTTAACTGTTTTTGTCAAACCCTGTACAGACATATATATTCATGTAGGACCCTTTATTGTACACACATACATGGAAATCTTTTTGTCAAACACTGTAAAAACATATATTCATTTCGCATATTACATGTAAGACCCTTTTACTGTACATACATACATGGATATCTATTAGATAGATAGATAGATAGATAGATAGATAGATAGATAGTACCAGATTCATTTTAAATACACGTATTTGTTAAAAAAACAAATTTTTGCAGTCTTTCTTTTGCGCGTATATAAAATTTGGGACCAAGTTAACGCACTTTGAATTTTTTTTTAAAGTGCGTTATGAAGGTACATCAACAAAAAAGCACTTTAAAAAAAATCAAACTGCGTTGATTTGGTCCCAAATTTAACGCACTTCGAAAGATTTTTCAAAGTGCATAAGTATTCAATGTGCATCGTAACAAGCAGCACATTTGGAGATTTTAGATAAAAATACACATACCTGTTAGAAAGAAGTGCAATTGAATTAGATGAAAGGAAAGATATCCAAGATAATTATAATTTACACATTTTTATTTTCACTCGGAAAAAATCACAAGAACGAACACTGATTTCTTTCGGAGATTTAAAATGGGGAATGTCGAGATCTTTTCTCCATTCGAAATTCACTCGGAATACCTTGCACTTTTCAACGTTATTTACTGGGTCTGTTACAATACAACATCCCCGTAGACATCGCATTGTTTAGCTGTGTAATGAAACCTAATAAGCTGGAGGGGGCGTTTCAAATGAGAAATCTTGGAAACTGTTCATACACTTGAATGAACATCGTTTGGCCCCTGATGTATTTATAAATATCGAAATTTGAGCAAAATTGGAATTGTTTTTTTGCAACATCTTCATGTATAACTTTTATGTAAATTTTTCATATAAATTTTATACATGCATGTCCTAAAATCAAAATTTTCTTTCTATCGGAAACTTAATTTTAGAACGAGCAAATATTTGTACCCGCAGAATGTACCTTATTAAACTGTTTGTTCAATATGCAAACCGTAAACAAGATATGAAGCTGTTTGATTTTCTTTAATGTCCCACAGTGGGATTCTACTTATATTAGGCTCGAATTTGTGCCTGTAGCAATTAAATTCTCTAGTATTTTATTTTGATTTGTTTTTTTTTTTATTTCATTGCTATCATTTGATACATAAAAAACCAAGTCAGATATCTCGAATTTGTTTGCTAGAAAACCCAATTTACAAATGTTGTTGACGTACATTTGTAATAAAGTTTGGAGTTATAAAAACCTTTTTAACTATTCGGAGAATAAGAAGTTTGTATTATTTTAAAATCTAAATACCGATATTCTGCGTAGTAACGAAATATACTTATATAAAGCAGGATAGAAAAGAACGGCTTTTGGAGGGATAATTCAGTAAAATAAAAAGACATTGACTTATTGGTTGTTGTTTCTTTTTAGAATACATCGATAATTGAAAATATTAATTTCATTAAATTTTAGTATGAAAGAATAAGTGAGCAATTTTACATATCTCATGCTCCCACATTATTTCACAATGTTACGTATGATCATCTAAACGTTGGCAAGGTATGACTCAATTACATAACATAATTTAATCATGGAGCAAAGTTCCCAGAAAAAAATCAATATATCAAAATTTTCCTGAACATATATAGTATACAAATTTCTATTTTTCTATGGATTATAAAGTTACATGGGAAATCTATTGAAGGTGGAACAATACGGTTTAATATAGTTGTAAAAATCAACAGAAAATAACATTTTATTATAAAAGATAGCACAATGAATAAGAAGTATATAAGTCAAATATGCGAAAAGATATGCAACTTAAGATATGAATAAAATTTCTATCAAAAAGAAATCGGTAAATATGAACAAGATCCAACGATGGATTAATTCAAACTCGGCATCTTTGCGGTTCACAAGCCCGATACATATACATTTACCACTGAGCTACATGTATCATAATATTCAACCAAAGTGATTACTACAAACCAATTTACATAACATCTAAATCCCTATCTAGTGACGTAGTGTTGTAAAAAGCAAAAACCTTGATGTGGTGATCTACCGTAAGAGTTAAAGAGAAGTTGCAATTAGGAACAATCTCAGTATATGCACGTATTATATTCAATACTTGCAATACTTCTTATTTTAAAAGGATTGAAATTACAATTTAAAACAATGAAATAAGAATTTCCTGATAATATGCTCAGAAAGATCTCGTGCTCTTCTTACCTTCAAAGTCTCAGGAAATTCTCTGGTGAGGTAATTAAAGAGGAATTTCTCTGGCAAACTGAACATTATTACATGCATTCAATAATTGCCATTTTTCAAAGTTTAACAAGGCAAAACTTCAAAAATTATTTGGAAAAAAAAAACAAGTGTTATATTGTTATTTGCACATTTAAAAGTATGATGTATTACCTACAAATTTACAGGATTTTTTAACAACGGTTAAATTCAAGTTACCCTGGCTTGAATACGTAATCAATAAAGTACCAAATATTAAAGTTGGAAAGGACCAAAATCGATGAAAACTCTTGAAATCCCATACCCTGGTAAATTTTTACATCTAAACATTGTGGCTAAAACTCTAGCACGTTCCAAAAGGTCACACTTCTCCCCCCCCCCCCCCCCCCCCCCCCCCCCCCCCACAAAAAAAGAAATCAGAATTACCTGATCATATGCATACCCTATCACGTTTCCTAATTACCTACAAAGTTTTACGATATTCAATGTAGTGGTTATTTTCTAGGAGTTGTGCTGATAAAGTGCACATTACATGTACTACATTCCATAAATGGCCACAATGTCACGTTCAAATAGGCAACATCTTCTAGAGAATATTAGAATCGAAATAGTATGGCCATATGTACACCTACACATTGTGTCGTCATTATTTAGAACGTGTTTAAATAGAAAAAAAAAATGATAAGAGTTTAGATTTTTATATAAAACCCTAGTAGTAACGATAAAAATGTTCACAAAAGCGACTAAAGTATTAAAACGCATACTTAATAAAGATCATTTGTGTCTTGAAACATGTACATAATTACGAAACATGTTTTACAGTTTCTATGCATAGTGTACAAAAGTACATATTTTGTTATTCTCTGTATTCATGACACAAATACCCTGCAAGCTTTTATATTGTAATGTTTTTTTTTCGGTTTATATCTATTTTCTCTCTTTTCAGAATTGGAATTACATGAGACTAAGCGGTCCGTCACCTAAGAATTCAGAACAACTCACAAAATAATTACATTTTAATACTTAAGAAATGGTTTTTCTTATGGATGAATACATGTGCATGATTTTGTGTTAAACTTGATTTCATTCAAAAATAAACCCAGGAAACGCAATCTTTACGAATGAAGTGTAGATACGTTTTAAATTTTTTTGGTGATACTGAACAATAGTTTTTTGTACTACGACAATTGTGTAAGCTAAGTGTGCCAAGCCAGATTCACAGTAGACACAGACCACCTATCTTGGATACAGAGTGTTAATTTTTTTTTTTCTGTTTTCAAATAAAACCAGGATTTATTAAAATGGATTGTACTGAATTTACGTAAGTATGATTTTTTTTAAAATTTCATTTTATTCAAAATTAAGGATTTAATCTTGACCAACATGTTGCATTAATGTTTCACAGTGTAATTATCTAAAAATGTACACTGTACATTGAACATTTTAATTTTGTAAAGAAAGTGCAAGTCTAATAATTGACATGCATCTTATATCAATCAATTGTATTTATATTTGTATGCTGAAAATTGCATATAAAACATTCTTCCGCAATATGCAAAATCCCATTATAAGAAAATAAACAAAAGTCACAAAATATATAAATTACTTAGATTAAAAATGCATAAATACAATGAGTGTTTATCTCTACCTGTTTCCTGTTCTTTCTTGTACACCTTAAAATTTTACTAGTTTATATATGCTATTAAACCACTCAACATTTTGTTCTTCCATTTGTGTTATACGAACGATAACTCTATTTTCTTTGTCACCTCTTCTTACTTTATTCAACAAAACAACCATATGAAAAATTTTACCAGCTCAAATCAATTCAATTATGTTACACCTATACTTTAGTGCAACAACATATCTAAACTACAGGCAAATTAAGCGATATGAAACTAAGAAACGCTATAATTACTGCTACACTGTACCCTGCAAAATCTACTTTCACTTTCAACATTGGCTTCTTTAAACCCTTTTTAGATAAATTGTCTGAACTTGTTCTTACTATTTTTTCTAGTTTTTTTATTCAAACCTTTTACGTCTATGCCCTAACAGAAAACAATTTCACTCACTTAGCACCTCTTAAAAGTTTTGAAAATACATATTTTTTTTAGATTCGAACTTTCTTGGTCAATGAGCACGGGGTATAAAAATAAAAGTAGTATATGACATTTATATATATATATATATATATATATATATATATATATATATATATAATTGTCAAAGATGGGAGATATTATACAAAATGTAGTAGTTATTTTTTTCTAAAGAATATGCATGTACATCTGAAAATCTAAACTCGTGTTGCCAAACGAAACAAAAAGTAGTTCCTGACCACATTGTTTACTACAGAACAAATATGGCGGCCATATTCTTTGTGTCATATTATCATCAGCTATTCTACATGATATGTTTATGTGTGATACCTCTATGTGTGTGTGACGAGAAGGTAATCTAGCATTGTAATAGTATCAAACTCTATATATAACGGTTTTTATCCGGATGAGTTAGGTCGTATCTTTTTGCAGAAAACGGGATTACATAAATTGATATAAATGTATCTGAACATTTCAGAAACAAAAAAGGGCGACTTAAGAAGAATACACAACAATACTACATCTTACTAACATATTGTTGTCTTCACGCATTTTAATAATGTAAATTAATTTGACATATTATATAAATGTTTATCAAGAAAAGCAGTTTTTAAATCCAGAATTTTTTTGTTTTAAGCCAGTCAGGAAAATGCAATAAGGTTCTATACCTCAATAGCTATCCATAACATAACATATAGTATAAAATTAAGTGTAACGAGGTGTTTATTATTAGAAACTGTGTTATTCATAAAGCATAAAGCATTGTCTAGATGGCGTAATAGTTGGTCGCTCACTGCTAGGAGAATCCAGAGGTCGTGAGTTCAAGTCCACGCTGGGGCGGATTAGGAATATAGTGATTTTGCCTATATAATTCAATTTGTTTGAATTATTATTTTGTTATTTTATTAAACTAAATAACAATTGTCATATTTGGTTTCAAACACAAGTACTTGTGTGCACACCTTTAACACCTGTGCTGCGGAGGATGGGGTATCAGGCTTTGGTGTAAAGGTGAATGCCTAAATGGCTTGCAGTCTACATATTTATATATGCATATGAGGTCATTGCATACACAAGAAGTTTAGTGGACTTAAGACTCAATATTGAGGGTTTTTTTTTACAGTATTTTGTTTTGATCATTTCCATACAAGAGAAAAATTACTTAATCATGATGTTATGAGAGAACTTGATTCTATCATAGAATTGTGTATGTGTCAGGGACTGAAAGAGAGGAAAAGAGATAGAAAGAACGAAAAAAAGAAAGATAGAAAGAAATAAAGAGCATCACGAAATCATAGTTCACCTAACTTTATCTCAGGCCTACGAAAAAGGAACTAATAATATACTACTAAGATTGCCTAGTCTCTCTATAGAATCTTTCACAATTGAAGATTGTTTTGTTGGTTCCAAATCATACAAACATTTTTTAAACATGAATTTCTGACTTATAAAGGAGATGAGTGGTGTACAGTGATAGCAACCAGCATTGTCTGTCTTCATGTAGATCTCCTTCAGGTTTGGAAACTGCACTGATAGAGTCAAAAGAACGTGTCTAATAATATAAGCAACATAAAACCAACCCTGAGTACCATTCTCAAGGATATGGATATAGGTGTTCAGGTCAAGATGGTCTGGCGAGATGCCTAGCTGTTGGTTCAGGGTTACTCTTCGTGGTAATTAAACATGAAATATGCCAGCTAATGCCCTTTTTTCCAAAGAAGTCTGACTGTGTTTCCCTGTACTGGAGGGGGTAGATACTTCATGGCCCAATCCATTATAAGAAGTCCCTGGTTTGATTCAAAGTGTTGTAGGACGTCTGATCTTGCAAAGTCTTGGTTCACGGTTCTAAGAAGTTGAGCCTTACAGTCCTTGATGGCTGTTGTTGCCATGGTAATTTCATGCTGCAATTCCTCCATCAAATCCTTAGATGGTATTCTGACTGGCTTCAGTGATGCCCTCTGTAAGTTTGTGTGTTAAAATACAATTTGAGCAAATGTCTGAATGGTCATAATCACAGTTACTAGAAAAGCATGTGTCTGTCGGATCACTCAGGGCAAACATTGTACAATGATCACTGCATGAGGAACTTCTGCTAAAATGGTTCTTCACATCAAATTTCAAGTGCTGATTACATATGGTGATCATATCAATCAGCGTGTCTTTTTTCTCTTTATCCAACCCATATCCCCAATGTTTTGTAACAACCTTCTGTAATGACTCAATGGCATTCATTCCAAGTGCTGTAGTATTGTCAAGTCCATGCATTGCTTTCCTTTCTGATGCTCGAAAGGCTTTCAGGATTCTGTACAAAGATGCACGACTGAAAGTTTGGAACTCTGTTTCCTTGCAATACTCTACGTAGATTGCAATGATTCTAGCACTCACAGTATTTCTGATGACTTTTGGAATTCGTATTTTTTCTGAAGTTGCATGGTACCAAAACAAAGAACTTTGGAAATAGAGGGCATATATACATATTCCAGAAAGTGTAGCAATTTTGGTGTGATCAGACATATTCTGTATGTTTGTGGTTGATTTAGTATATGTCCTGGTCCTATCACTGAAGCATGTTTTCTGGCGGCATACATTTTGGATTGTGCCAGTGATGGTACAAGTTGATTAAGCTTTTCCTTTTTAAATTTGTTCACAAATAATGAGAAAATCTGCAGCTATGTTTTTTTATCTGCATGATATGCCTCTATCAACTGTTGTGTGGTTTTGTCTATTGCTTCGCTTTCATTTGCAGAGGATGGACTGATTTTGGAGATAATTGTATCCTCTTGTCCTGGGGCTATGATGGACAGGACTATCATAACAGCTTCTTTGGCTTTGCTGATGTAGTAATACTTTGCAGACTTTGCTAATTCAGACCATGGTCTTGTAAGTTGAGACTTCAGAGGTTGAAACTTGTTATCTATAGACAAAGTTGTTATTTTTAGGATATAATTTTACGAATGATATAACTAGAAAGGACCAGCAATTTTTAAGAATTTGAGAAATTAACAAACTTGTTAAATGAAGTAATGCACTCTGCAAAATACTTTACATTTAAATTTGCTTTCTTTCACTAGAATATTATAAATCTTCAAAGCTAACAATAAAAAGGAGCCATTATCTAATTACATCAAGCATTATATCCCAAATGCTATTTTATTTTAAACAAATAAGATGATGTGATTCATCAGCATATTTGAAAGCAATTGTCTAACAAGTTCCTTGAAAATTACTGCATAAATTGATTTCAGTTAAATTACCTGAAAGTCTCAGTAATGCTTCATTTAGTTTTTCATTTGGTGTTTTGTTCTGCTAATACCAGTCTTGGGATGATGGTAAGGAAGGGTAACAAGAACTTGTGGCTGGAAAGCAATACAAAGTGCTTCATTACTAGAAATCTAACTAGAAAATGTGAAGTTATGTATACCGGAAAATGCTTTATGTATGATCTTATCAGGTATTATGATTTGCATAGTCGATGTCTATGATTTTTCTCAGTATATTGGTTTACCATGATCTGTTTAATAATTGATTAAACTTTGATATATTTAGATACACTTATTAGTTATTAAATGAATATGCAGCTCTGAAAATAAGATAGCTGCAAGTGGGCCAATGCTCACTAGTAATACCCCTGCTCTTATGTGAAAATAAGCAAAGTTGACATTTAACAGGAAGTTGATGTCCGCATGGTGCAAAATTAAATCCCACTATATGGCATGCCTAAACAATATGTGTGTTAAAATTTCAAGCACCAGTGTGATGAATAGCTAGTTACTGAGAAAACTGTGACAGAAATTTTTCTTACAGACAGACAGACACACAAGGGTAAAACAGTATACCCCCTTCTCCCTCGGAGCGAGATAATAATAATGTCATTATAGATAATAAAAAACTGACGTAGTCTCAAGATATACAAATGTTGATCCTCCTTATATGGTCTACTGACCTAACCTCAAAATACACAGATGTCTTTTTAATGTTAATCTAAGTATAAGTAAAATTTGAAAGTATCATGATTAAATCTATGTGATATCTTGTGTCACACAATTGTTTTGATGGACAGACAGTTGGACAGAATGATATTTCTCTAAGAGTTTCAAGTTTCCTTTAAGAGTCTTAATTGTTTTTGACATTGTTTCGCATACTGCACTGCATACATTTTTAAACTTTTTTTATACACAGTGCACAAAATACATTAACACACTTTACACCTAAAAAGAATATTTGTCAAATTTATAAGAAATACGATAATCAAAATAAACACCAAAAAATAAATCAGTTGAGGCTCAATAGCTTGTAAATATGCTTTACATGTAATTGATTTGTGGCTTAATTTATCATGCATACACTTACAAAGAATTTCAAACTCCATGTCTGTACCCACTGTGTATGTGTCTTGTGAACTTGGTACACCTGTATTCAGGGAAGACACACATATCAATTCAAAACAAAGCAATATTGGTAAAGACCTTTAGATATATATACACTCTTTTGTTATTTATTTGTTTCTGAAAAAATTGGGAAAATTATTGGTTTATTCTTACATATATTGTTACATATATATGTAGTTGCATTTAGATCGAGTTGAGAAATCACCAGCAATTATGCTGGTGTAGAGCTGTTTCACAAGCAATTACATGTTTCTGTTCAACTCAACTGTGTACTAACAGAGTAGATCAAGATCAAATGTTGTTTCTTTGTTTTCAACTATAGCTGGTACATGTGGCATATATATGTCAATCAAGTGGGACTCTAGATATTCAGATATAAGATATAGATATAATGCAATTTTTTTCAGATTGACTTTATGCTACACTTAAAAATAGTTGTATGTTTCTTAATTTTGTATAAAGATTTGTTTTAACTAACAGACAGATGGAATTACAGTCAGATAGATGAATAGACTGATTTAATTTGCCCCTAAAAATGATTCTTTGATCCCATTCTGAATGAATTCCATGTGGGTGATGTAGCTTTAAAATTTAATGTATACTTGCAGTAAGTTGCATTTTCATGCGAAAACATGACAATATCCAAAATCGAGTTATTTTATGAGAAAGAATATTTGGTGTATAATTCATTTACATATTGAAAATACATTAAGTTCCACAGAACAAGATGTGTTTATACCATGAGGTTTTGATTGTGTGTTGTTGCCTGTGTGAAGAATTCTACAAATCTGTCTACACCATTCTGAAAGTAAATAATAAGGTCTTCTTGACAATTTCTTTAAAAAATAGTACCCATTTGAAAAACTAAAATGTATCATTGACAACCACAAGTTACATATGTATATATATATATATATATATATATATATATATATATATATATATATATATATATATATATATATATATCTAAAATTAACAAACCTTGTATTGTACAATATATCACAATACATGCAGTTTTGAAATTTTCAGAATTTCTGAAGCTTCACATCCATTGTTCATCATTATGCATGCATATCTACATGTTCATGTATGCTCGTAACATTTGACATGAAAATAATCCTTAAAGTGTAAACTTATAATGATAAAATTTGACAAGTTACAATGCTTTCAATAATTAGAATATATGAAAATTCCTTTACAATTTCTAATTATATATGTGTATGTTTGTCAGTTTATTGCGTACCTGAATATAACATAGCAAAATTATTACCTTTAGTTCTTCTTCATACTCTACATTGTATGATAGGGACACGTTCTTCTTATGATCAATTGAGCACCTTTTGCAAATTGCTACAAGTAAATACTGCACATAAGATCAAAGTTCAATTACTTCACAGTGCATTGTAACACAATCTGACACATGTTTTGTTTGTGAAAAGTTATTTTGATTTAGTTTATTTTCCATATGTTTGAAGTAAGAAGTTTTTCAAGCAAACATATTGTAGTGATCTAAAGTACTCATACACAATAAGACCCCCCCCCCTCCTCCTCCTTGAAAGCAAAACTATCTCACATTGGACCCCCCCCCCCCCCGATCGGTGCATGTATAAGGTCAATTGATGAAGTAATTTTCAATCTTTACAGACCCTTATATAATTATATCTACGAGGGTCAATCAAAAAATACGAAGACAATGTGCCTGTCTATCATATTGATATACGAAGTTTCATTCCATTTGATGAAAATGTATTTTTGTTACCCGATTTTAAAATCAACATGTTTGGTCACCACGGCGCACGGTAACGTTGAAAACATGACGTCAAGATGACGCACGCACAGTTAATAGAAATATCCAATCGTTATACCCCCCTGAGTCTTTTGTGCTTTTCACCATACAATTTAAATCGGTACTATATCACTTGACAAATAATTTGTTCGAAAATCATGAGTAAGTTCCTCGACGTTTTCTTATTTTTTACCGCATGTCTCTTCGTTTACAGTAAGAAAATCCCTGAATGTCAGATGACGTTGTTTATTCTTTTGATCTAATATTTACAAATATACTACTCTCTTTCGGACTGTTTGATGTTCAAAATACATTTACCACAACCCCCACAAAACGTGTTAGAGTTAAACAGAAATGTGCAAATGATTTTTGACTTATTTTTTCCACCATTGAGCATTTTCATAGTTTTTATCGGCTTTTTTCCCGAGTTGAATCCATACTCTTTATACTTTTCGTTGCGCCGTGATGTCCGGCGACGTCAATATTTTCAATCAATTTTAAAGAGGACTATATGTCTTTAGTTACTGATATCTGTTCAAGAAATCTATATATTTCGTCATTATTTGGTACATAGAATATCATGACAATTCTTAATTTTAGGTTTCAATATTATTTGGTTTTAAGACCAATTTATGGAGATATTGCTTTCAACATAATATGGTTTATTGTTGACTGAACATAAAGTTTGACCGTGCGCCGTGACCTCGTTTTTGCAGGATTAGATTCTTAATAATTCTTAGAAATAAAGGAATACGTGAACTTTTTTGATTTCAAATTGTTTGAAATAATTGCTAAATTATGTCTACTAAATTCAGTAATACTATGACATTAAATAACATAGCTATGGCAAAAGTATTCGTATTTTTTGATTGACCTCGTATATTATATACATATCTATATGGAGGTCCTGCTAGACCTCACCAATTTATAAAATTCACTCATTTTCTCATAATATTTTATGTTACATTACTCTTTCAACATCATGAACATGATAAATTCCCGTGACTAGTTTTTCTTTACACATTATACTGCAACATTCATTGATTACAATGAAGTTTATTTATAACTTAATCTACATGTACATGTAAAAATAAACTACCTGATCCTATTGGTATAATATGTCTTGTTTTTAACCAGTATTCTTTACACATTGTTGGACTGGCCCTCTATCAGCTTTCATATTACCCTGATGACCAGGATAAGAACAAGTTCTCTTTGATCTTTTCCACCGTGCTCCTAACTCTTCTCTGTGCTTCAGGCATATTTTCATAGAAAGCATTGCCTTATCGATGGTGAAATTCCCACTTCGATACAATATTACTATATACTGCGGACATCAGAAAATATACCTGTCTAGAATCTGCGCACTTTGCAAACTGTATAAGTGATTCATAATATCCCTGTCACACTCATAAACAGAACAAATGTTTGCATCATCACATTCAGATCCTCCGGATACATTATAAAAGTTACACATGGCAGGGCAATTAGCTGCTAAACCTAGTGTAAATTCACCCATTTCATCCAAACAAATAGGTCAAGCTAAATTAAAATAATTTCATGGTTCCTTTTCATGGAAAATAATAAGGTCATAATGAACAAATAACTTGTATTCACCCCATTGTCTCTTCACTTTTTTAACCTCCTCTGCCTGGAAATTGCATCAAAGGAGAGGTAAATCTAACAAATCATATTTCACAGCCAAAAAATTAATCTACAGATTTAGGGAGGGATAATATCAATACAATAAATATTTGTGACAAGAAAATATCAGTTTTGAATTAATTCATTCTTTCAAAAACTATTTAAGAACCTATTTTATTTTAAATATAAATATATTTAAGAATTTGCTTGAATATGCTTATTTTGTGACTGTATCAATCAATATATTATCATAGCATAGTAATCTTTGAGAATCCAAAAGTGGATTTTTGACAAATTAACACTTATATCTTCTGCTTTAAAAATCATGAGAATTTTGTAGATGCAAGCGTTTACAGGTATATTTATACCTCTATCAAAGTTCGATATTTTTATACATCTAGCAATATTGGCAAAATGCAATTTTTCAAAATCTCTTCTTCATTGCTAAATGGGCAGATTTTAATAACTTAACATGGTCTTATGAAAAATGAATATTTGGGTAACATATATGTAAATAAAAAAAAATGTTAGAAATTTTCTATTATTTTCTTTTTTTTAGTGCTTAAACTGCATTGTTTTCCATAAATTTTCTTGTTTTTTAATCCATATATGGGCCATTATTCACAGTAGGTCACAGCGAAAAATAGAACGACACCAGCAAGCAATTGAATTCAAGATTTGGACTTTCATGGGATAATCTTTCAGTTTTAAACAATTTTTGAAATATCTGAGATGAACGCTTTTGGACGATTTTGGTAATATTGCATGACTTTCTCTGAGATGCTCACTTAATAGGTCCATGAAGTACTTTTATATACATGTGTGGTTCATTTGATTACACTGTCTGTATCATTTGTGTTCATTAATTTATGGGATATGTTTAATAACACTGGGCTACCTCTATTTGCATTTCAATGAGTAAAATCTAGTATGTGAAAACAAAGGCATAGAAGCTAGATTGCTTTCTTGGGTGCCAATAGTTATAACTCATATCATCTCAGCTTTATTGTATCAAATACGAAATATCAGGAACATTTTACAGAAAACATGTAGATTCTTTGAACAAATTTTATATATTCTACACATTTTCTTCTATTAAACACAATTGTGTGTAGAATCTACACTACCAGAGGATGTTTCCACACAAGTTTCAGCTTTTTGACCAAGTTGTTTTTGAGAAAATATTTTTTTTTAGATTATTAATCTACATATATTCAACTCCATCAACCCCGGGGATCACAATTTACCATACATAATTTAACAATATTTTAGTATACTCCCACACATGTGTCGTCCTTTCCCCTTGAATGAGGGCATGGTCCAACATTATGCCAAACTTGAATTCTCTACACCTAAGGATGCTAAGTTTGGACATACTTACAGACATACGGAACTTATTATACTCCCACACATGTGTCGACCTTTCTGGCCAAATGTTTTTTTAATAAGAAATTTCTTATAGAATTCCAACGATTTTGTTTATGTTTCTAATATTTCCCATTGAATGAGGGCGTGGTCCAACATTATACCAATCCTAAATTCTCTACACCTATGGATGCTAAGTTTTGGCATACTTAAAGACATACGGAAGAACGCAGATCAAAAAGTGATCAGATTTGCTCACTTAAAGGAAGTCCACATACAAAAATAAATGTTGCTTAACAAATTATGAGGACCTTTACCTTTTTCTTTATTTCTATCATTTTCATAAATTTAACACTCTCAGTGAAAGGTTTATGGAGGAAATGTGTCTTCCTAAAGATGCATCTGTTCTCTGACGAAGATAAGCCATATTGCTGCTGGTGACTTGGTCAATATTATACAAAGTTGATAGAACGTATTAAGAAAAATTATGCCTGGATGTAAAAGAAAATTCTGTACTATCATTAGAGGACAAGGATTCAATTTATTTCTACTCCCAACCCATAGGTAACAATTCATGATTTGTGCAAAAAAAGACAAATAATCTGTGAAATATGAGACATCTCATTCCAGATGTTTGTACGGAGATGTGGCAGTCAGTGTTTAGTGTTTACATAAATAAAATGCTGTTTGTAGATTTCAAATATATATAAAAAAGGTAATTGCATTTTTTGGTGGTGTTTCTTACCGTTACCTTTTACTAAAACGTTCCAGAAATCTTTCTTTCTGATTTGCTTTTACCTTAGATTAGATCTTGATGATACATGTACGTATGACTGTTCGGTTTATGCTATCAACAGGATAACATAACGAAGACACAATGTCAAATTCAGGATGCTTGGTAATGCACTTTGTGTGCTCATTTATGTAACACATAAAATTTTCAAACTCCTAATAAAAATTAAGAAACTCCTTGAATGAAAAATTAGACAAGAAAGACACCAAACCAGGGACATTCTTTTCTTGTTACCTAATGTACATGTAATATTAACTGTTAGTGGAAAGGCATCATTCTAAGATCCAAAACCTTCTTCCACAAATCCTGTTTTAAAATGACAACTCTTTCCTTTGATTTTAAGTTTTAATTCACATTTTGATGATGTCATTTTGATGGGCTGTGTATGGGGGGGGGGGGGGGGGGGGGGATTTTGTATTGCGATATTTAAAAATGTATTGCGATATGTATTGCAATACATTTTAATCAAAATTTGACTTTTTTAATGTTAATAGACTCTAATTGATAGATTTATATATATATAATTCATTTGCACTATAATTGTATATAAAATAAAAGAATTAAACATTGTTGGTATTAATTTAATTATAAACTGTTTAAATAAAGAAAACATTGAAACATTAGATGATTTCTTCATCTAGAAAAACTAGACCCAAGTAGTCAGTTAATTAGGTACATTTGATATAATGTATTTTAGGTGTCGTTTCGATCAAAAGTCAGCCATTTTGTGATGATGTGTTATTCCACTTTAAGAATTATTTTATAATCTACACCATCTAATGATATTTGCATAATAATCTCGCAAATTGCAGTTCTAGATAAGAAGATTTTTTAACATTTCCCTATATATTTTAATGTTGAACTTTAACCCCTTTTAAGGACCCAGTACTAGTCCGGGGATCAAGGTTTTAATATTTTACAATCTTTGCTATGACATTTGGTGATAATGAATAGTGTTCAAATTTAAAGTCCAAACGAAAATTACAAAACAGGAGCAGAACAAAATAAAGGTAGGATCAGGTGCCATGAAAGAGTAAGCATCCTCTGCCGACCGGTCACACCCGCTGTGCGCCCAATGTCATCTCGGTAAAAATGTCATTATCGGGGAAATTGTCGTAATTTGGAAAAAAAATATCATGATCGGGAAAAACGGAGAAAGATTGGTGGACATTTCGGTATTCAATCAATAGTCATAAGCAGAGAATTCACGGACCTCTGGAAAACCTCAGAGGCAGGATCAGACAAACATATATATATGTAAAACTTATATAACAAACTTTGATGTAAATATTGGCATTTCTAGTACAAGAATTTTTTAAAGAATTTTTATTACACACGCTCTAGTTTACTGCTTCGTGATTATTTCCTTTTTAAACAGGTTTCATCCTACATTTAACAATTAATAATTATATTATCATAAGGATGTTTTGTACCAAGTTTGGTTAAATTTGGAAAATTAAGTAAAAAGGCACATTGGTTCTAGAGAGAAAAAAAATGAAAAGTTTGCATATAGACGGACATACAGACAGACCGGCAGACAGACGACGGACAACGTGTGATCAGAAAAGCTCACTTGAACCTTCGGTTCAGGTGAGCTAAACGCTGTCTCATTATCAAAGCAAGAAATAAAACAAAATCGATATTTAAGAGTTTTGTTAGAGAGATATATGTCCCATGTTTGATATGAGAGCAGGCTTGGGGCGAATTGTATTGTTAGGTATTGCATTACATTACCATTACTTAATGAATCTGGGCAATAAATTACCATGACCATTACTTTATTTTCTGAAAGTGCTGCCGTACATTACCTTCCCTTCATGAGTAAAATGATGCTTTACCATCAATTTGTGAAAAGTCAATTATAAGCTATAACAAAGTAATGCTAATTAAAAACAAGTGGAATGCGTAGTATACAATTTAATATATCCACAGGACCATGTTCACCATCAGGTTCAAATTACATGATTTTGACAACATTGCTGTTGCACTTTATGATATCAGAGGTTCAAAAGTTTCATCTTCTAACTGTATCTTTTCTTAATATCACACTCATATAAGTAAGCAAACATCAAAGTACTCAAACTACAGATAAACGGGCTCTTGGTGTATATTGAAAACGTTTTCATGAAATGGCATTATAACAGACTAAAGAGATATATGTATATAGAGTCATCATTATTATATTAGTATCTGAGTTTATAATCGTATTTTTATATTATATTTATATTGATATCGTTGATATATTAAATCGTAGAATGATCAGATTTGCAACACCAAAACTATGATTACATGTAGCTGTTTACACGCTCTATATAATGATCTAGGCTCTTGGTGTGAACAATGTATTCCGCCGCTCAGAAACATTGCATTATAAACTTGAAGTAAATAGAATGTTACAAAGAACAAGTTTAAACATGTGAACAACTTACACTGACCGACTGACATACAATACTACATTGTGTTCGGAAAACGATTTCAACTGTTGTTCAGTCAGCATTCAGTACACCGTGCATCGTAGTTATAGCTTGGCCATTTCTAACGTAATGAGCCCGGCTAAAAGTCAACTTAGAACATTTATTAATTAATAGCCCATTAATGAAATTTATACCTAGTCCTATCGGTCTGACCAGTCCAGTGCCATTTGTAGTACACTATCATGCACATATAATGCAAAAAAAATTAAGTTATTGTATTTTCATATTTTGTTTTTACAAACAATCATTAGTAGCTGATATAACTTTCGGTTGTAACAAACACTAAAATAATGAAGTGGAATATATTTGTAATCGATTGAAGAATGAATATTGAATACGTGAAAATTAATCTATTTGAACATGATTGAGCCAATCTTTTTTTTTCTTTTAATTAATTGTTGTTGTAATCATATGTACGTTTTTATGAGGTATAAAAGCGCAGAGTGATACCTTATTTCTAAATAAATAAACAAATTCTATACATGTACCTATTTATTAGGTATTGATAAAATATTGCTAATAAACTATATTGTTTTAATGTTTACATGTATAATAATATTTTTTCTTTCTTATGATAGACAACCGGAATCAGCATTTGTTCTATACCAAAATATACTGCTCAATTTGTCAACAACTGTCCAACTACCAAACACGAATGGATAAAAGCAGCAGTACGAAAAAACTGTTCAGCTTATGGAAACAGTTGCATTGGAAATTATGAGTATCACTGTGTTATAAACACACATCTTAACACAACAATAGAAGTATGTGCTAAAAAAATGATTATTCATTTAGGTAGGTATGATATGGTCATATTTTACATGTTTGTAAATCTATCAGTAGTTTCTTTTTTGCCTTTATTTCAAAATGGATTTGTTGGAACGAAAATGCACTGACATAGAAATTTCTATGGTCAAATTCAAAATATTTGTAGGTCACAATTTAATGAATAGAATATGACCGAAACATTCACGTATTGAAATGAATTTAGATAGCAACCAAACTAATTAAAAAATATATACATTTGTATTTTTTAAAAAAAGTTTGACTTGTACAACAAGGTATGAAACAAAATGACAGCTATAATGTCCGTCTGCCTGTATGCATGAATATTGTGTTGTTGTTTTTTTTTTTACTTTAAAAATATTCATATATTTACATTTTCAAGTGTGATTGTCAGTGATAGCTTTTCAAATCAAATTTGTAACGCATAGTTTTATACAGTTCAGCGATGGCGCAAACGACGTAATGAAATGTTGGGGTTTATTATAGTAAAATTACATTATAAAACATATTATATCTTACTATGTTATGTGATGTAATATAATTATAATTATCATTATAAAACGATAACTGTTTTGCCATAAAAAAAGATTCAATTGAGAACGTGGACGATTGGTACAAAATGTACAACAGTGTTTAAAATCGAAGTTTCGCTAGTGAATTGATTAAAGACTTAAAGACTCAAAATGACGTTTAACAGAATATTACGATTGTTATATCTGAAAATCAAACAAACATAACACAGGATCGTCAGTAAGCAATCGCTAGTGGCACAAATAAATTTTTCATTTTTTATCTAAAAAACAAAATTCATTGCAGGACTTTGCGCGGAATTCAGTATGAGTGCTTACCAAATTTTTCCAAACTACATGGCAAGCTGTTTAACGTTTCCTAGTAACCATTGCCCGAAGTCTTACTTTTCCACCGATGCATACAAATGTAAGTTCAAATGTGTTATTTATATGCTATATTTATTTGAAATGTTCAAATAAGTAAATAATGACTTGCAATTGGTTAAAGTTTGAGATTTTACCAAACATATTTCTCATAAACAATAAAAAAAAAACCGTCATGAATTCGTATTTTAACACTTTTTATGCTTTCTTAAAGATAACACCTTTTTCTGATTTTCAGATCCCGGATGTTACGAACTCACAACGATGCAAAAGACGACAGAGGACCAAAATACTTCGTCTAGTAAAACCATCAATCAAACCAAAATGTACGTTTTAAGTTACATTTACGGTACCCCAATCGCAACACCTTTTTATAAGGATAATATTGTACTGTATTGTATTGCATTGTAGAGCCGTGTAAAACTTTTTTTTGGTTTTGTTCAGTTGTTGAAAAAAAATTTCATTTTATGATTTAACAATAAAAAAAAACTACTGTTGAAAAGGCTTGATACTAATAAAACAGAGTCAATCTCTCATAACAAATTCTGAGACATATAAGTATAAGAAATTGTTTCTGATTTACATTTATGTTGCACATCAAGTTTAGTTTTCCAGATTTTTAATTATTTTTGTTTTTTGCCGCCAATATATGTTTGATTAATCATTGTTTAGACCTAAATCATCTAACATAATAAAATATATATTTAATATGTTCGGATTATTTTTGCGGTCAAACATGTATTATCGTTGATATCCGATACTCAAGATATAAAAAAAAAGTATACGCTTGGACAGTGTTTTGTATTTTTATAAATAAAAGTACGATAAATATGTAAGTAAGTAAAGTTAGTAAAACAAACGTAATCTACACCACTATCACTTATTTTGGTATATGTTACAGTACCGATCAGATCCAAGCTAACACCAGAGTAAACCCCAACTAAACCCTGGGTTTACTTTCCGGGTTTACTTGGGGTTTACTCTGGGTCTGCTTTTTGAAAATGTGTGTCCACTTGGGGTTTACTTTGAGTTTACTCGGGGTTTACTTTGGGTTTACTCGGGATTTGCTTTTTGGGGTCAACTGTACGCACTGGAGTGTGAAGCAGACCCGTCTTTTATCTAACCATCTTACTGCCTATCATTTCCGCCCCTTGTATATTCCAAATACACATGTAGCGCCTGCTTTCAGGGGTATACTTCTGATCGGGGTTTGCTCTCTGTGTCCACTCTGGGTTTACTTTGGGTTAACTTGGGGTTTACTTTGGGTCCACTCTTGTAAACTCGGAGTAAACCCAGAGTAAACCCCGAGAGTAAACCCAGGGTTTAGTTGGGGTTTACTTTCTGTTAGGTTGGGTCTGATCGGTACTGTATATTTAAAAAAAACTCGTATCAACAAAAATAGATGTTGTAAAAAAAATTGAGAAATTTAAAATGCATATTTTATTTCGAGAAATAAATGATTTCAAAGCAATTGTATTGTTATTTTACAGGTACCATGAAAGCGGAGCATTTTCTTTCCAAGATACAATTTGTACGTTCAAAAGGACATTCTTGACTTTCCTTCTCTTACTGGCGAAAACAAGTTTATAAGTCCATCTTAACGTCATTATTGTTGTGAGCATGTAATAGAAAACAAATGGATTATAATTTACTTTTCTGAATTAAAGTATCTGGTAAAAATACTAATTTGACTTCTACTTCTAAAACATTAAATATTTTTTCCAATACATGTAAGTCTTACAACATCATGTTGAATGTTATTAAAAAGATAGAGTGAACATTTTTTTGTTGAAAAAAAAACAACAATAATGAACAATTGTTTTTTAAAATTGTTGTCATTTCTAAGCTTAACGAGGAATTCAACATCATTTAATTATTAGTCTCATTTCTGCAACGGTGTGTGCACACACCGTTGAAGATATAAGACTAATGCTTCGGCTTTTATATTTAAAACCAAGATTTCGAGACCGAAGAGGTTATTCTGCAAAATTCAAGAAAACTCGTAGTTTAAAAAATAATGCGAGCAATCAGATCTCAATTAATTTTGTCATAATGATTATTATTGATGCTATGATCTACCCAATAGCTACATATCATTACAAATTATACATTATTATATTAAAAATCATGCACTCTAGGGAACATAACCGACAGTCTACGTCAAAGATCTTGGAGAACAGATGACAAAAAAATCCACGAAAAAAACCTGTATATGTTTCTGTATGCCAACATTAAGTCTCTTCTATGAAATACAAACACTGTACATTTTGACACAAATGAAAAAAAACCCACATATACAAGGGTTGATCTAAAAAGTAATGTCACACTATGCACCACTCTTCTCATTGGCGCTGTATTATATAAAATGATACATCAAAATTTTCCTTATAAAAATTCTAATTCGAATTAAAATTTTGATTGAATTTCGTTGAATACTTAACAAGATATTGATATTTATAGCATGATATATACGTAACATCGCCGCGTCATGCATTTACGTCTTTTTTAAGTTTAGTATTAATGAATAGATTACATGCTTCAAAATTTGAAAAAGCTCCAAACAACACAATATTTTGAAACAGATATAACATAGACTTTTTCTAACTGTTTTAAAAAATAAGGGAACGTTACTGTACATTTCGGATATCTACGCAATGCCTTTTGTCTCTAGATCAAGGAATAAAAATGCTGGACATGCGAATAGTGATACGATGCAATTTTTGCTTTGATGGAAAGAAATCTCTAGAAAATGTACTGAAAATGATATATCAACCTAAAATTGAGAGCCAATGAAGAGGGTATCCTTAGCGTGGTTCCAATATCTAATAAAAGCAAATGTCATGTTAATAAATAAATTAGATAGACAGAAGACATACGCTCTGAAGGAAAGGCAAAGCTAGGTTCTTTCATCATGAGCTATATTATAAAGCCACGTTCATGACCTCTTGAAGAGACCTCGACAAACTGATCGCACATTGAATAATCGAATATACTACTCCCTCGATTACAAAAAGAGAAGATGAGATCTCGTTGCGAGCAACGAGTGGGTCTTCCGTCCGATTTCTCATAAGATGCGATGAGATGAGATTTAAATCTGTCTGGTGTCATGTTAACTCTATTTAAATGAGTTTTTAAAAAATCGAAAATCCTATATTTCATCCAATGATTTTGCAGTCGCAGAAATGCAAGAGCAATACAAAAATCATGTTTTAAAATTAGTTTGAGGTCATTTTAACACGATTTAAATAAATTTAAAATTAAAAAAAAATTAAATTACATCCAATCAATTCGAGATAGATGTCATCAGACGCAGAAATGCAAGTGCAGCTTAGATATTATGATTTAAAATTAGTCCGAGGTAATTTAAAAACGATTAAAATGAGTTTAAAATTTTTGAAAAATTTAAATTTCATCCAATCAAATCGAGAAAGATGTCACCAGACGCAGAATTGCAAGCGCAACTTAGATGTGATGTTTTAAAATTAGTCTGAGGTCATTTTAATATGATTTAAATAAATTTAAAATTTTTGAAAAATTTAAATTTCATCCAATCAATTCGAGAAAGATGTCACCAGGCGCAGAATTGCAAGCGCAACTTAGATATTATGATTTAAAATTAGTCCGAGGTCATTTCAAAACGATTAAAATGAGTTTAAAATTTTTGAAAAATTTAAATTTCATACAATCAGTCCGAGTAAGACGTCATCAGACGCAGACTTGCAAGCGCAACAACAATACCGATAAAAGCCTCAAAGGCTAGTACAGATCCTGCCGGATTGATATCCATATGCGGGAATGATACGGATCCATATCAGCCCTTTTGGAACGCTTGTAATTTTCCTCTTTAAACAGAATAAGATTCTAGTTTAAGTTAAAAATAAAAATAGATTTATATTAGATACGCCTTTCTGAACCACAGTAATTAATTACGGATGACATTATACAAATGTTGACTGGGGTTGAGGGCAACATTGATTATATGAGCCCCCGAGGGACGAAATATTGCCCGACGAGAAGCGGAGGGCAATATATTCGTCCCAAGGGGGATCATATAATCAATGTTGCCCGAAAATAAGTCAACATTTGTTTTGTTATATGAAGAAACAAACCAAAATTCAAGAAGGGATTTGAAAACAGATCGCAGAAATTTTCTCAGCTCAACATAGAATTCACGAATTAAATTTTGCGCAAGGTTCATTTCCAAAATATCGTCGGCATCAAACGGTCACTGGTGATATTCCAGCGCCCGTAGGAATTAAGTAACAGATGTACTACCTGATTTTACTTCACAGTAATTCGTAAATCCTTATATCCGTCATGATAGCAAACCGTCGCATTGCGCGTCCGTCGTTTACTTGCCTTGACTGATTGCCTATTATGACGTCACCTTGTTTTGGAGTAGCGAAGACTTATTTACGTCACCGTTTACGAATCCACGAATCATAAGCGATTAATTGAAATAGAGGGAATATTCTCTAGATATTATTCCTAGCCGGTCAATATTAAAAAAATATTGACCGGTCAATATTTTTCGGACGAGCTAATATTACAATTATTGACTATTCGTCTATATAGAGTTATATAGTGAGAATATACTACTGAATATAACAAATCAATTTATCGATTTATTAATATTTTATTACTATGGTACATTTGTAAATAACTGTGCTATTACACACGGTCTCTTATAATGTGACCAACATGATGGTAGTCGGCAATTTTTTCTTTTCTTTTTTTTAAAATATTCACTTTTTGTGACAGTAGGTAAATGTGGAATCTAGAATATAACATTCAAAGTAAAAGAATGCATCGATATACAAAAAAAGTCTTCTAATGAAAAAGAAGTTTAATAAAACGTGTAACTGTTTTCATCAATTAAGTAACAGGCTAGAATTAGAACTGCTAAGGGAATACATAAGGGTGGACTGGGTGATCGACAGTTGAGAAATAAATGGTTCATATCATAAGCAACGTGAAGGCTCGACACTGTCGGGTCTTACACAATTCTCTATACGCATGCTGGTTGCCTTTCTTGGAGAAATATCATGTATAGATGATACTGCATGTTCAAGTATGTAAGGTTTAGTTGTGTTGAATTTTTCCAAGTTAATTCTGGCTTTCGCTTTATCCACCGGAATCTGCATGTTATTTCTTTCTTTCCGAAGAGTTTAACTTAAAAGAAAGAATATAATATAATATTATATATATATATATATATATATATATATCTATCTATCTATCTATCTATCTATCTATCTATCTATCTATCTATCTATCTATCTATCTATCTATCTATCTAATTTTATGTACGCTTTTAAAACGATCGTTATGATGAGTATGTGTATAATGATAGACATTGAAGTAGTTTTCCCCAGTCATTTAAGCCGTATTTCAATGAGAAGATGATGTACAAAATTTGAATACAAAACAAACGATTATTATAGGATATCGGGTAATTTCACCTCAGTAAAATTCGCCCCCGACGTCGAGGCGAGTATGATTGTATTAGAACTATGACATCGCTATTGATAAAGGTTATAATGTTTTGACAGCTCAAAAGTGAGCATTTGTTCATAATGTTCAGTATACTTTTGGGATTTCTTTTACAATCGATGCATAAAATTCGGGATTAATGAACCCAATCATTCGGGGGACGAGGGCAAACAGTTCCCTTTTCTAACTATTTACATGATCCATTTGGTTTGTTTTTGTTTGTTTGTTTTGTTTGGGGGGGTTTTTTTGTTTGCCCATAAGAAAATATGTTTATTTACTTTGAATATTTCTAACCTTTAAAGGAGACGGATTCTGCTGGTGTAAGAAGGCGAAAGTCAATAACTTTCCAAGATAATTCGTTTGCAGGGGAAATTATATGAGACTGTATTAGCCACAAAAATCGGACCATGCAGCTTTAATACCCGGTTATATCATTTTGTTTTTATATTACTGTGTGTGAAAACAATTTGCATATGTCAAATAAGTGAACAATTTGTAGGGGATAAAAAATGAATATCTAAAAATTTCAATTCAATACGAAACAACAAAAGCCCCTGCTGGATTCGAACTCGGGATACACATATCACAAGCTCGACACTTTATCAACTCGGCTTTGTAGTAATAAAACGAAATGTCGTTTCGTTCAGAGTTCAGCCATTTTGTGTTGATGTGTTATTCCACCTAACCATGCTTAGCACATAAGAAAAATGAAGGCATTTTCTATTTATCATTTCATTTTTATCAGAACGGCTTTGGTATGCTTTTTTTCCAATATCGTCACAATCAATTCTGTCAGCTTCGTCAAATACACGCCGCCGGTTTTAAAACGTTTTAAAACGTTCTGGTTGTTCAACTCATTTTTTAGGTGGGGTTAACTATATAGTTATGTACATGTATTACCTTCTTACCAGTTGAAGTGATAAAAATGATTTCTCGATTTCTACACCTTTCGTTCAGCAATCGACAGTCAATAAACGAATTGAACGATGATATGAAAGAACTTGAGACGGAAGTGGAAAGTGCAAGGGGTGTGTATACGAGGGCTGTTCGGACATTATTGAGACATTTTCTCTTTTTCCCCTGGGAAAAAATATAAATCATTGAAATTTCAGCAGATTGTAAGCCAGGATGCCTTTTTGTTTATTACGTGACAATTTTGAAGTTGAAGACATCATTTGATCATTTGTAAGCTAACAAACTTGCCTACATCCATTGACCCGGAGCAACCACAAACTCATCGCATCGTCATTTTTAACCTTACTCCTTGCTCCTATGAATTAAACACCTTACATACGAACATAAAACATGAACTATTCTTCCTTTTTCCATCTGTTATTTTTATTTCAAAATTGCAACAGTTACATATTCTCTCCATTCTTGATTTTTTAGGAAAAAAATCGAGTTATTTCTTTCCAAAAGTAAACTTACTGTGAAACGTCTCTTACATTCATTCTGATAACATCCTAGAACTGTTGAAATTAGCTTTTGTGTAAAAAGTACTTGATATTTCGTCCCTTTGTTTTAGTTCCATTTAAACAATCAGTAAATAAACTCTCAGACTGATTAACTGGATCTTTTGACCCCTTTCAATCGTATAGTGTTTGTTAAAGCAATTTCTTGACCGAGATTCCCACCAATTTGATGTATTTTCGCTGCGCTGCCTTGACGTCAAAATTTAATAATCCGTCAGATTTCCATTGCTTGGTACATATGTTGTACTATCTTTGTATTTCAAATCGAACACTAGTGATACTTGCACAAAAGTTATTCACAATAAAAGCAAATTGAACATATATAATTTGATTGCGTGGACCCTGAGGTCCACGCATAAAATATAAAAGCAAGGTTAAACCGGATGCTATGGGGAAATGCAGCTTGCGCATGAGCTAGCCTGGTTCCTTCGCGATATAATGGGTAGGTAAGGGAACCCAGCTAGCACATGTCTGTCTGAATCGAGATCGGAATTCCACGCCATATGCACAATTCAAAGGCGCTGTAATTGTAAATTTGTCGGTGAACAGTACAGAAACAAAGCAACAAAATCCTTTTAAAGAAATGATCGACATGTGATACATGTATGAACTGTCTGCATCACATAATACGTTAATGATATGCCGAAACTACAACGTGCATCAAATAGCATAAATCGCAATGTTTTGATTGTTGTTTTCCTAAATTGCTTACCTATACTTAGTAGTACTTGTGTACTTCCCGATTGATTTTGTTTAATTACGCATTTAAGCATGATTAAAAAATCAATAATGATTTTTTTTATAATACATGGTTAAATAATTATAATTTCACTGTATAACAGTTTACATTACTAGAGAAAATGCATCAATGATATACATTAATATGAAATCAATTTACACGAAGCTGCAAATTTAGTGGTTAAAGCCACTAAATCCAGGCTTGCTACTATTATATGCACCATAACACTTTTGCAATTAGATGTCTCCTCTGTAGATTTATGTCTTAATATAAAAGCAGGGGGCTAGAGTGGACTCTGTGATAAAATTAAGGCTTTCACATTTCCGTTAGAACCCCATGCATATGGTCAACGTACTGCAATCATTTATTTAAAGACGGCAAATTCTTTCTTTTATCACTAATTGTAGGTCTAACAACACTTAAAATGAAGATGTTTATTTTTTTAAGTTCCGAGTTTGGGCCTGCGCCGGATACCCCAACCATCGACTTGTTTATGTATCGTTCTCAATTATTTGTTTAGGTTTGTTCAATGTTTATGCCAATTTTCATTTAAATTTGTCATTTAGAAAGGAAAATATTTGTGTTATGTCGATAATTTCCGAGCCACCCTCGTATGTACATGTACGTACATGTAACCACTGAACTATCTTCGCTAGGCAAGGTTCCCATTCGTTTATTCTCCTTTTACCCTATCATATTCTGTGTAAATAATTAATGCTAAAATATCCTCATATATTTTACCCATGGTTTCATTACCTCAGTTTTCTCTAAAATTCTTTTAAACACAATCATCAGTCCCATACAGTGGCGTGGTTTATTTACATATATAATCTAAATATAAAATGATGATTCTTGGTCCGCTTTCAGGGTCGATTAGCCTAAGGATATTTATTTGGAGAAATGTGGGGCATGTAAAGCGTATCTACACGTATTAACAGTAGTAAACTAAATGAAGAATTTGGTAGGATATTATGTCTTACACTTTCTGAAAATATACCTCAATTCCGACAGTCACGGGAGTAGTATAAGGTCCCTAGAGAGGGGGGTCAAATGAGTGCACTTGACAGGCCCCTATCTAGGGGGGTCAAAGGTCAATATTGAGGACAGGTCAAACTAGCTCCGCTGTAGACAAATATGACGTCATAAAAGAGGCTAGACATGAGGGGGGTCAATATTGAGGACATCCAAAGTAGCTCGGTAAAAAGAAAAAGAGGCAATTGACATTTTTTCTTAATTTTTATTGGAACACGAACACGATGGAAAATTACAAAGAATGAAAAAAAAACTTTTAAGTCCGAACGTATTTACAGTGAAAATATTTCCTTTTCTTCTTCCTGGGGAAAATTGGGGGTTTTTGATCCAGATCAGGCTCCTCCACGAAGACGTTTTCTTTGTGAATTCTTTTCATTCTGCCCGGTATTTTCTGCTGTTTTTTTCAATTCGTCGTCCCAATCGTCTTTTTTGATTCTTTTTTTCGGTTTTCTTACCCTTTTCCTGTCCTTGATTCCTTTTACTTTTTTCGGGAGTTCTTTTTTAGGTTCAATGATACAATCATCTTCTATGTCTGAATTTGGATTTGGGTCTGGTCCCCAATTGGGGCAGTCTTTAGTCCAGTGTCCTTTTTCTCCGTAGGTATAGCAGGCAGTTGTTTTTATCCTTTGTCCTATTTGTTTTTCATCTGCGCCGTCATAGTAAGCGTCGTAATAAGGACAGTCTTTGAAAAAATGTCCTTCTTCGTGACATGTATAGCAATAATCTTTTTATTTTTTGTTGTTTTTATGTGGACACTTATTGGCCCAGTGTCCTTCTTCCCCGCAATTGAAGCATTCGTTATTTTTTATGGCCGGTTTTTTGTTTTCCTTCTGGTCTCTTTTAGGGCAGTTAGGAGAACAGTGTCCCGGTTCTCCGCAGGTAAAGCAGACATATTTTGGTTTTTTTTTCTTCGTCGTTGGCAGTAGTTTCTTTTTTCTTTTTATTTTCTAATTTGTCAGGTTGCGGAGTTTGCAAGAAAACAAGAATAAAATTTTGTTTTATCGTCAGAATATCTTATGTTATATGTGTATGTTAAGAGTTAGGTAAAAAACAAGAGTTAGGCAAAATCAGAGTTAGGCAAATAAAACTATGACGTCATAAATAAAACATGACGTGCTGAAAGATTTGGGGTGTCGATTCTCAGAACATGAACTCTGGGGTAGCTAGGTAACTGCCACCCTTTTTGGTAATTTCGCGGGCCTTTTTGGTTTAACTCCTCCCGTTTTTGATAATTTCCCGGGCCTTTTGGTTTAACCCCCCCCCCCCCCCTTTTTCTTTAGATCCGCCTTCTCGGCATAAATACCGGAGCTCTCCCTCCCTGCACCTCACTAGTTACCTAGTACATCAGCAGTGATTAGCTAATTATCAGCAAACCGTAGTTCTCGCTTTCTAAGATGGCTCAGTATTTTCCTGTACCCACGATACACCCTAATCTGTACTCCAGATTTGTGTTGGAACTCTGGGAGTACAAGTGGAATGGGGCCCGGCAAGATTACGATCGCGTATGCTATCAGCCTTTGCATCTCATGGAGCCCCGTGGAAACCCTGCTCCAAACGTCAGCGGACTTAGTGCTTATCTGTCAAATGGGGAACCCATACAGTTGGGTGCTTTGGATCCAACGACCATTGGCCTATTACAACCTATTCTAGCGAGGAGACAGGACCAGCCCCGCACTCCACCGCCTCTTGTGAGGCCTTTTCCTGGCCAGGACCAGCCCCGTCAGAGCCAGCCCCGTCAGGACCAGCCCCGTCGTCCCCTGGCGCCCGTTTTAGGAAGGGCAACGCCTGACATCTTGGAAATCCTGGGCCCTGGACCCCAGCATCCTCCAGCGCCTGAACATGTCATTGTCCTGGACTCGCTGGCTAGCCCAGACCCTTCGCCACCCAGCTCTCCGGTGAACACGCCGTCGAAGAAGGAACGGGCCCCTTCCCCTCCAGTTTCACCATCGAGGGTTTTGTGCGAAGGACCTCGGTATATTTTGAGGCAGGACCACCAATTCCAGTGCCCGGAATGACCCCTCCCTTCCTCACCGACTCTGAATGGGAACTTCGGTATAGGGATGCATGATGAGACGTGGCCTCGCTATCGCCTAGCAGCACCTTCGCCTACCAGCAGCTTCCCGGTGTCTGGAAACCGAAGACGTGCTCCGCCCCCCCCCCCCCCCCCCCCCCCCCCCCCTCATACACGAACATGTATTCTTACGAGTCACTCTCTCCTTTTCAATTAAAACACGAATTTACTATGGTCGTAGCGGGTCCTTCTAAATTGGGGAAAACAGAATTTGTTAAAAAGTTAATATTAAATAAACATTGGATATCCCCTCCCCCCGAAAAAATTGTTTGGTGTTATCGAGAATGGCAACCCTCTTGCGAATCTTTACAAGATCAAGTTCAGTTTATTCGTAATATTCCAGAAAACGACGAGAAATTAGTAGCTGATTTTAGTACCCGTCACCCTTTAATTTTTGATGATATGATGGGAGGGAAGGCCATCGAATCTATTGTTGATTGGTTTACTCGCAAAGCTCACCATCGCAATACTAGTGTGATTTACATTACTCAGAATGTGTTTGATCGAGCCGTTCAGCACCGCACGATTAGTTTGAATACTCATTACATGTTATTGTTTAAAAATCCTAGAGACAAATCTCAAATCACGGTATTGAGTCGACAAATAGACATGCCTAATTTAAGGATGGATTCTTTTCATCATCATTTACCCCAAATGGGTCTCCATATATCAACATGTCGTAAAATTCAAATTACTATAATTTACAATAAAAACTATAAATTCTTCATTAATTAGTTTATTTTTGCAAAATATTGCCATATTTAATGTGTAAATGACAAAGAAATGGTTAAAACCACGTCATTTACGACATACCGTAGTCGGCGCGAACAAGAGAGTAAGGAGAAAAGGTCGCCTCTTTTCGAAGCGACGGAGACGGCAGTACGAATCCTTTAAAAATATCCACTGACAGAGATGGGATTAAACGGAATAATAATCAAACAAGAAAAAAATCGCCAACACAACTATTTTAGAAACTCTGCAACCAACAAGCGAGATGGGTCAGAGGATATCTCGTTTGCAGAAAAAAAAATGTAAGTTTGAAGTGCTTTTGACATAGTAAAATTGAGAAAAGGAGCAATGTAGCACACTAATTTCATAACATACACATTGCAAGCTCAACCATCGCACATTCATGACTGTATAACATTCTATATATTCTGAATATACATTCACATCACACCAGCTGCACACTACTGGAGTACAGAGTCAATCCCCATTGCACAAGCAGACGATCGAGAATTTAATACGTTGCATTATATAGCATGTATTTATGTAATTTTGTAAATAATATGTTTTACGGTGTAACCGTTGGGAGGGCGAAGCCAATATAAATGGGGCTAGATCTGAGTAGATCAGTAGATGCCCTTTCATCATCTATATAGCCTGTCATCTCATATATTGCTTGTTTTGTTTGGACTCTAATCTTATTGTTGGCCCAAGAGCATTGACCAGCCCACGGTCCTTGTTAAATTTGTTCAAGCCCTGATATACTAGACTAAAGTCTGTCTCAAGTTACTGTTTCCATTACATTTTGACGATTTTTATAGAAATATACACAGCTAAAAGAAATACAATTGAAATCGTTCATTAAAACGTCATCTCTTTTTTTTTCTTAGAGATTTTTACAGGAAAGAAAAAACAGATTTCTTGTGGAGATTTATCTTTTTTCCATTCGGAAGTCTCTTGGATCACCTCACACAATATTTCAAATGTTATCATCCAGAACTTATTTTATATCATTTGCAGTTAATGCGAATCTCCATAGATTTTTATTTAACAGCCACATTTTTTAGAGAGAGAGAGAGAGAGAGAGAGAGAGAGAGAGAGAGAGAGAGAGAGAGAGAGAGAGAGAGAGAGAGGGGGGGGGGGGAATTCAAATACAAAAACAGGTAAACAAACAAATTTTCATTCTGGTATGTAAATAAATATTGTTTTCAAGAACCCCGAGATATTTCATCTTTGCTAGCCAAGGGTTTCTGTTCCACGCCTCTGATCCACGCCACTCCTGTGGATCACAAACCCTTGGCAAGCAAAGGTAGGGGTATTTATGAATGTAAAAAAATCACAGATCTCTGGATAATTTCTCAGCATGAAGTATATAACTTTTACTCCCTTATTTTAAATGTTTGCATTTTTTAAAATAAAATATGAATTAAAGAGTAATGTTTATTATTTTTTTTATAGGACAAACAATTTATCTCAAGAATATTTCACTTGTATGGCAATGTATGGACAGAAATAAATTGTGATTAGTTTTGGTCCCTATATTCACTAAATTTTGTCATCCAAACACTAAATTATTGAACACTCAATGATTGATTAAATTGTGTATTAAAGCTAGAGAATTGAGATACCCTACCTAATTCACATCATATAGTGCAAATTATGTCCATGTATTTTGTACAATCGTATATAATTTAACCTGAGTTTATCTGACAAATATCTTACATTTAGTGTGTAATACATATTTATGATTGTGAAAGCAGATCAGTACTTCATATTATGCATAAATTTTAAGTATTTATAATGCATTGTTGCAAATAGTCTCCCTATTTGCTTTTATTTTCATGGCAGTTTGGGGGTAATTTTATCATGAATTATTGTGTGTGTATATATATATATATATATATTAATCATTTTTCTGGGGGGAGGGGGGTGAATTAGAATGGGGGAATATTTTTCAATGTGTCTGTCAAAGACTATGATGTCTACAAAATTAAGTTTTGATTTTCTTTTGTTTTTATTGAATTAGTTATTAGTCGAAACTTGACTTTTTTTGGTTTTTGAGATACGATTTGAATTCTGGGTACGAAATGACCTGGGTACGAATAGGTCAGACTACGATTTGAGATGAAACCTAAAAAACGAAATTTCAAATTGAAAGTAAGGGAAAACGTCTTTGCTGTTTTCATAACGTAATCAGAAGGCAAATTCAATTAAAACACATGATTTTATTTGAATAACAATGAAATAAACCTGCTTCACTGTTGAAACACGTTTTTTGTCCAATCAGATGTCTTGTGTTTCATTTCATCGGATCTAATGCAACTGTTGAAAGTTGTAGGAAACGAAAATTTGTTTTCTTAATTAGGAATTAATTTTTCAAGAACACACTAGGTAAGTTTGAATGCATTTATCACTCATTAACAATATTGATAAATATCACCAAACGTAAAGTTGGTACGAGATTCAAATTCACCATGGATGCCGGTGATGTCACTGCGCGTGAAGTGATTCTTTTTTCCTCCATCTTGGAAAAGTTTTTCAACTTCAGAGGTATAGAGTGTAATTTCCATATTTTGGCATATTAGGTATAGAGTGTAATTTCCATATTTGGGCATATATACATGTGTTGTCTATTGGGAGAGCCTCGCTCTCACGGGCCCTTCGGGCCCGTGAGAGGGCTTCGCCCTCTATTAAGAATAAAGTCCTTTAGAAATTGATCAGAGAAAAGTTCTACAGTCTACTAAAAATATTCAACTGTTTAATCTCAATTGTAAAATATATGGTGGCCCATACGGATACAGAAAATACTTTACAGGAGAACTAAATACATGTAAATGTATTGAATTTAGAACTTCACATTCTTAAAATTGATATAATATCATTTTATTTCATTATCATTTTTATATAAAAAGTTTATGCAATAATGCATAGTTTAAATCATAGACAAAATAAAATATGGGAAAAAACCTTGAACTACTAAATCAGAGATTTTGAATGTGGAAATTTTAGAATATGAATGTTCTTCTCTTTTTTCCAATTATATTAAAAACAACACACTAGTCTTGGAAGCACTCAAGCAAATGAAAGCTTTAAAAAGACAGTGGCACACAAAGCCTGCCTATTCAGTCACATCATTGGTTACAGAGTGGCAGCTAGTGTTGCTCAGAAATAATACACTAAGCTATTTGGCAGAGGTAAGCTTCATACAGCACATTTATACGAGTATATCTTACTTTCATTCAATGATAAACAAATAAGAATTAACACATAAGCCCACATATATTAATGATTTGCTGGTAATGTTATTTTTAGTGTTTGCCATTTTTTTGGGGTCTGTTGCTTTAGTCAATCACTTATAAACCCAAATTGTATAATATACAAATTGAATATAATGGTTATCTTGTATTGCAGCATGATCATGTGCTATTGAATGTGAAAGAAATTCTTATTTTAGGTGAACAATAATTAGGATGTTCACCAGAAAAACACACCACAAATTTAACAGCATAAAATTACCTAACATGCAAAATCAAAGAGGAGGAGATTATTTCTCAAGGCAGAGAGGTTACTTGTTGAATAGTAAGTACATTACTTCGAATGTGTATTAATGTTTCACTTAGTCCATCATGTTGCAAGTTTGCATTAGAGTTGGTTCTTTAAATATTTTCAAGAATGAATTGACAGCTTCTGTAAAAAACTAGAGAAGGTTCATTCTACTCTATAGTCTGTCCCAAGGTATTGCTTCCATCACCTTTTGATGATTTTTAATAAAAATACACATACCTGTGAAAGAAATACTTTTGAAATCGATAAAAGGGAAAATATCCAAAATATCTTCATTGACACATTTTCATTTTTCACTCATAAAAGTTCACATGAACGAAAACAAATTTCTTACGGAGATTTATAATGGGAAATATTTACATCTTTTCTTCATTCGGAATTACTCTGAATTTTTCAATGTTATCATACGGGCTATTTCATGGCTGCTACGATGCAAAATCCCCGTAGACTTTCTATTTTGGGTTGTGTATTGAAACCTGAAGCGCTAGAGGGGCGTTTCAAAACAGATAATCTGGACCTTTTTCATATTAGTTGATGAACTTAGTTTGAGCACAAGGGTATTTATGATTATCGAAATATCAAGCGAAAAGTGGTGGAAGCAAAAACTCGGGACAGAGTATAGTAATGTTTCTTTGTACTAAAATAATGACAGTAACCATTCTGTCACATTTGTCTTTTTCACCTTGAAACAACAGGACATTTTATTTGATTAAAAAAACATATAGGAACAAATCAACATCTTTTTTTCAATCTTGTGTATATCATGTACAATTTAAGGCTCTTCATTTTTAGCAAGATATTCTCACATCACACAAATTGCAGCTCTCAATGAAAGGAGGTTTTCTCAGAAAATGTCATGCCAGAAGGCAGAAGTACATCTTACAGAAAGAAAAAGAAAAAAATTAAAGATGAGTTTTCTAAATGAAATTGAAAGTTTGTAGATACATGTACATGTATAAGGTGACTTTTTGAATTTTCTTTACTCAAAGTTGAAATCTTGATCCCAAAATGAACTTTAAAAGAGTTATCTTTTTTAATTGCAATGCACATGTTTTCAAATCTGCAAAAGTTGTTGTACATTAAACTCTTATTATTCACAATGTGATATAGAGGAAATTCAGAATAATTATCTACATGTAAACCTCATAAGCATGAAATACTATTAAAATAGATGTTTATTACTAATATCAATTACTTAATATATGTCATCTTTACCTCAAATTGTTATTTTATTGGGTATAAAACCGTTAATTGTTTTGGACATTAACCAACTTTCTGTATATTCATGATTTTTGAAATGTAGAGTAAATTCAGGCTAATTTTTTATTTATGATTTGCATGATCCTCATATCAGTTTTACTGACTGTGTAGCATAATCATGAACCTTTGATATATCTTCAGAGAGAAAACTAAATATTTGACTATATATGGTCCATTGTAAAAATCAAAATGAAATTTTGTGTCTGTTTATGAAACACATAGAAAATTTATGGAGGAAACTCGGATTGAAGATTTATATTTTTCGAACATAAAGTTTTTCTTGTTTCCTTTTCATCATTTTATTACATGTGAATTTGTGTTTGATAATAAATAACAAATTTTAAATTTGTGGTGAAAAATATTTGCTTAGTCTGAGTTGTTAATTCACATGCATAGATTTTAAAAACTCACCAGTGTAAATGTAGTATTTTAAGGAGTGACTTTCAAATGGCATTGACAGAAAATCAACGAAGATTACCCCCTAATTTCTTGATGTTAAAATATTATATACAGTCTCAATTATTATTATTCAAAAAATCAAGATTATGATAATATAAGAAATGTGAAAAGAATCAATTTTTTACAACTTGTTAATAACAGATCAGACAGAAAAGATGATATACACCATCTCTTTTCGGAAAATGTTAAAAAAAGGTCCATGTAGTCTATTCATCTTTTAATAAACAAATATTTTGCATCAAACTGTGAAAGCTAAGATTTCAAACGAGTGCTTTGGGTGTACTATTTTTTCATGTACAAGTATATATATTATCAATACCTTTTAAGAACAAAATTTAAAGTTTTCATGGCTGATAATATTTCGCATTTTTTAGCGTTTTTTACACTGATATCTGTAAACCATATCAGCCAAGTGTTCATTGTAAACATCAAGATAAAATGTCAGTGTACATTTTTGAGATGTTTGATCATACATTTATAAAAAATTTTTTAATACAGCTTCATTTTTTGGCTTTGTTTTGCAATATAACATAATAAGAGTAAGAAAAAATGTTACTTTTTTAAAATCAATTAATCTAATATATTTTGTATCAGAGGAAATTCGGACTGAGAATACTAAAAATAGACTGAAAAGGTATGCCATTCCTTTAGTAGATAGACAATTAATGAGAAATGTCCCAGGTAAGAGCACCATTCGTTGGTGATTTACTTCGAAATAAGGTATTGCGTTTGGTCAAAAATAAAGTAGCCAACCTTATTGGCACCAATGTCAACAAATTCTTGGGAGGCCAGACAGGAAAAGGAAGGAGAAGAAAAAGGAGAAAACAAAGGGGTAGAGAAGTGGTAACAGACCTGCTTAAAGGAGGAATTAAAGGAAATAAAGCAGTGAAAGACATGATCAAAGGAGGAATGAGAGGAGGAATTAAACAATTATCACAGTTACTGAAGCAGGGTACAAGAGGGTTCATTAGATCAGGGGTAAAACAAGGGATCAAAAAAGGCGCTCAAGACTTAGTCAAAGAAGGAACCAGACAAGCCATACAGAGTGCTGCCAAAGCCGGTTTAGATGCCCTTGAAGGAAAAAGATCTTTAAAAGAAGTCGTTCTTGATCGAGGAATAGAAGGCTTACAGAAAACGGGAAAAACCATGAACAGAAATATCTACCTGCTTCAGAAGAAACAAGAGTACTTTTAGCTAAAGGAGGTCCTCGCAAAAGAAAAAGAAAAGTAAAAATAGGAAAAGGTAAAAAAGCAAGAATCGTAGACATCTTTGACTGACCAGAAACCCTATAAAAAGGGAGTCAGTCCCCACACCCCAGACAGTTTCACTTACTAATTCAAAAGTCACACACGTTTTTTCCAAAATGATGCACAGAGCATCTTCATGTGTGGGATGGACAATTTAGAATTGTTCCAGGTTCCCCCCACTAATATAGCTATAGAAGAATCGAAATGGATGGAATATTACCCCATTTCAAGTACCCTTGAATCGGATACAGCCCCCATCGAATTCGATATTCAAGGGCAGGGAGACGAATACATAGATCTCTCACAAATTTATTTACAAGTGATTTGTCAATTCACGAAATCCGATGGCAGTAATTTAACGGGGGGCAACAGTGATTCCACTCCGGTGAATAACATCTTACATTCCTTGTTCACAGAAATCGATGTCACTCTGAATGGTAAAATCATTAGCCCAGGAACAGATACCTATCCTTACAAAGCTTATTTAGAAAAATTACTTTCTAATAGACCCGAAACTTTGGGAACTCAAATGAAAGCCTGTTGTCTGTTGGAAAAAGACACGGCAGCACACATGGACGATGTTAAACTTGATGCTGCAACCCAATCCAAATCTCAATTTGATGTCGCTAATGCAGCTAGCACAGTCACTGTCGCCAATCTGGAACTGAGCTATCCTAATGGTGCTAAAAATGAAGGTTTGAGAAAACGACATGATATCATTTTATATAACTTTAATTGATCGACTCTATCTGGATCTGTTTCAACAGGACAAATTCATTCCCAATGGAGTAGATCTTCGTTTGAGATTCAACAGAGCTAAATCTGATTTCTACATGATGACCGCTGACGGAAGCACAGGGAAAATAAAATTTCTGAGCATGTTACTGTGGGTCAGAAAAGTCAGACCTACTCCTACCGTATTAAATGCCATCAACGAGAGATTGAACTTAGAGACAGTCAAATATCCCCTAAGACGAGTAGATGTTAAGACCTTCACCATTCCTATTGGAACCCAATCTAAAATCAGCGATCATCAGTTTCAAGGGCAAATGCCAAAACGAATCGTTTTGGGGTTAGTAGGTCATGACGCTTTCAATGGAACTGCAAATAAAAATCCATTCAACTTTAAAAATGCGAAAGTCAAAAAGTTAGAAGTCAGCATCAAAGGAGAAACCATCAGTACCCGACCCTTTGAGCCGGATTTTACTAACGACTTGTATCTCAGATCCTACTTGAGTCTGTATCAAGGACTGGGAATATTCGCTGCGGATTGGGCTCCCGACATCACTTTCGACGAATATAAAGACGGTTACACCCTATGGTGTATAGATTTCACCAAAGATCAGGAGGCACAGCTAGACAAATTTCATCTGATTGAAACGGGAAATTTGAGAATCGAAATTCAATTTGCAGCAAACACGACAGAAACTCTTATTTGTTTAGTATATGCTGAATTTGATAACTTGCTAGAAATCAACAAACAAAGAGAAGTCAGCATCGACTATTAATTAAAAAAAAATGGATACCTATCAATTGAAAAAATGTTTTATCGAGAGATTTAGGATCTTCTTTTGCGGATGTATACCCCCGAGATTTAATTCATGATCATTTCAATTTTAAAGAAAAAGCCGTGGTCATCAACACAGATCCTCACGATAAAACAGGAACTCATCGGGTATGTTTATATTTAGACGGAGATATGGCCGAATATTTCTATTCGATCCGCAGAAGTCAGCAATTCGATCCGCAGGGGGATTTCCCCCCTTGTACTCTGAAATTCAAGAGTTTATTTATAGAAATGCCAAAAACTATGAAATATAATGAAAATCATTATCAAGAATTAGATAGTAATGTGTGCGGACAATATTGTGTCCATTTTGTACATAATCGACATAGAAGAGGGCCTAAAGTATTAAAACAATTATTTCCTAAACACTGGACACACAAACACACAGATCGTTATGTGAGACAAAGGTTCAAAGAAAATTATAGAAAATCTAACACTGGCAAAGGTCAATGTTGTAAGAGTTTCGATCAGTATTGGTGCGAGATGATGACGTCATAATTAAAAGTCAATGAGTTGAAGCAGCACGCTTGAACAGCTGCATAACAGCTGCATAAACAGCTGTATAAAAACTTGTCACGTACTCCAGTAAGGGGAAAAAAACCAATGTGTCACATTTCTACTTTCGCTTTTGCGAAATCCATGGATTATATAAAGGAGGTAACGGGACATTTCACCGTCACTTTTTGTTTTGTATGGGTAAAAGCTACAATAAACTAAAACATAACAAGATGGAAAACGAGAAGTATGATGTTCTGGATCAACCTTTAGGGTGGCAGGGAACGATTGAACATCCTCCCATTTTGAGCCGATGGAAGAAGAGAGAGAGAAAGGAGAAGAGAAGGGGGAGGGAGAAGAAGAAAAGAGAGAGAAGAAAAAGGAGAAATAGAAGCTGAATCTGACTACTTAGATGAGCCTGGGGATAAAAATCATCTGGTTACTGTTGAAGAAATGGAAAAAGAGAACGGAGTCAAATTAGAATCCTATTGTGAGACAGAAGAAGAAGGAGAGAAAGAAGAAGAAGAAGAAGAAGAAGAAGAAGAAGAAGAAGAAGAAGAGGCTTACGGTGAATATTTCGTGGTGAATGAGGAGGAGAAAATGGAGGAAGGGAGAATAGAGACACAAGTGGAAGAGGCCGCCAAATAATTGGCAGAATTTTCTGAAGTTGGTCAATATTCTGACATGTATCCGGACTATGATTATGACGCCGAAGAAGCGTATGAAATACAGGAAATGAAAAAGAAAATGAGCAAGGAAGAAAAAAAGGAAATCCAGGGAGCAAGAGCAGATAAAGTAAGTGGCGTTTACAAAATTTGTGAAGAGTACGAGAAATCAAAAGAGAAATTAACTGGGTTATGGCTGTCCTGTGAAACTTACAGTAAAGCGATCAGAAGACTGAGACAGAACAAAAGAAAAAGAGAAGAGGAAAAAGAAGAAGAAGAACAGAGTAGGAAAAAACTGAAGCAAGCGAAACAAGAATTACTGTGGGAGTCTTACCTAAAATTGAAAATGATCGAAGAGGACAATGGTGAGCTGCTGAAACTACTTCAAGTGTGCCAAGTCATGGAAAAAATCAAGAAGATGTAAACCTGCGGGGAGAAACTGGATGGTGGAAAAACTTATTTGACTGTTTTAAAATAAATATTTGTTTAAATTGTAAATATGTTTTTTTATCCAATTCACTTGTATTATAAAAAAATGTTTGCTGAGTTCAAAAATAAAATTTATTTGCATTTCAAAACTATAGTTTTTATTTCACACAAAACAAGGGGACTCTGGTCTTTACAAAGTAAACAAGTTTTTTTTTCATATCATTTTTATTGAAACAACAAAGTTCATAACCAAAAGGAAGTGTCTTAAAATCATCAATGATCTGCCGTTTATCATATAAAATTTGATATTTCTTAGTAAAACGTTTCGTCAATAATTCATGTCTTTTGGTTCTCTGGATTTTATGAGGATAAGTCACGGTCACTTCTTCCAATTCTTTAAAAATAATTTTCTCCAAAGCTTTCATCGTCACGATTTGAGAGGCTCGATGATTCAAGGTGAGTCCTTTGACTTTTTGCACGGTCTTCCCAGTATCGGTTTCAAACGCATAATTCTTAGGCCCTCCCGACATGAATTTGGTAATGTGGCCCTCCTCTAATTCGTCGGTCCATCCTCCTAAACTATTTACAATAGTAGGATTATATTCCCCTTCCACGTGTTGATAAATAATACTGTCGGTATCGAAATAAAGAACACAATCTCCTAATTTTTCTAAGGTGTCGTATAAATGTAATCGAGCATGATCGATAGTAAAAGCAGCTAACACAACGTTTCCAAAGGGACAGTCTTCGATGAAATCCTGTTTTTCCACGTAATTTATCAAGATCAGGTCGCATTCGGGTTTATTCACGTTGTTTAATAATTCAATTCCTTTTACTTCTAGGGTACTGTCCTATAACATTTTAGTCAATTGTTCTTCTTCGCTAAAATATTCAATTGTAGGTAATTGAAGTCGCTGAGCAAATTTTCCCCACAAACAATTCAAAAATAACTTGGCAATAGTTCGTTTCACGGGATTTTTCTCAATTTCTAAAGGATTCAGCATCAATCTCTCTCGCTCAAAAATGTCGTTGATGTAAGCTGTCTGTTGTTCCTCGGTCTCACAATCGGGGGGATATCCAGAAGCTTTCTGTTTGATTTTCAAAAAGGTATCGATGTAACTACGAAATAAATTCTGACTTTTTTTGAGGAAAATGCCACATTTCGTAGATTTTCTTTAACTCGTATCCACATTCTATAGCTTTTTGAAGTTCGCTAGTCACCCAGGTTCCCGTTATACAGCGTTCAGCCTCTGAATGCTGACAGCGATAATGAGGATCTTGACAAAGTTTTTGGGCACAAGTGCGACATAAGGGAAACAGTAATTTTCCTCCGCTACGATAGGGTAAAACGGGGTGATAGAGACCCCGAGGGGGTAAGACCTGACATTGAATCAAACCAAAATAATTAGAAATCTCCTCAAAGTTCTCCGTGATGATTTCTGGATGACCCATGGGAAAGGGTTTATATTTTAGAACAAAAGGGTATAAAGAACAAACATCGACATATCTCATGTCTCCCTCGGTACAAAACAATCGAGTGGCATTAGTGCGCCCCCGCCCCCTCCCCAAACAAAGTTTCCCGAGGATTCAAAGGATCTTGAAAATTTAAATTGTCCACAAACCCTCGCAATTCGGAATTCCTTTTCATTTCCATATCAAAATCGTGTTCCCAGATGCTCACTACCTGGTATCCCTGTTCCTTCAAAAAATGTTCTCGTCTTAAGGTCTCTTCGTACAAAGTACCGTAGGTACAAACTACTTGATGAGGATGATTTTCATTTTCTAATTCAGGGTGACATTTAGAGCATCCGTGCCAATAACAGCCATAGGATTCGTACACGATATTGGATTCTGGATCGTATCCGTCTACAGTATAAGAACTCAACTGAATTTCTCCCCCATTTTTAGCATGTTGAATGAATTTGCCGTCTCGACTCATCCAGGCTAACCAACGACAAACATTCATTGAAAATTGTCGTGCTGGGTCGTATCCCATATTAGGTATGATGGCAACACTGTCTTGGGGCGTGAACCCTCTCCGGTAGGCTAAATTAGCGGTACTGGCAAACGTAATGGCTTCTTGAAAGGGATTGACTTGTACCAAGCGTTGTATAGTCTTCCTGAATTGAGCACAACAACGTTGTAAAATATCTACATCAGAGATACAGTAATCTATGAATTCCTTTTGAAAACCAAATACTTTTCCTTTCTGTTGCTGATACCATTCATAAAAGGCTTTTCGCCCCGAACCGGTCATGTCGTCAGGATTGTAGTAAGTCGCGGGGGGATAGGGACCCATATAATTCTGATTTTGCTCCGTATTAAAAAAATGGGGATAATATCCTTTTTTCAATTCTTCAAATCCAAAAGCTGAAGGCATTTTTGATCAAGCAAAAGGCAAATAATTATAAGAATCTATAAATTTCAATCCAAGGACTTGCATGGATAAAATCTTAGTTCCGTTCATGATCACTGTGGGAGTAATGCAAGCGGTATGCACCAGATAATTCAAAATAAATTGCCCGTCGTAGCCTTTGAAATTGTGAGCTATGACAATAGCATCTTGATGCAAAAGCTGAGATTGACTTTTTTGAGTGGCGTGAGGTTGGGCTTGAAAAAGCCACTCCATAAATTGTTTTAAAGTTTCGGGACCGCGGAACAAATGGCGTCGGGGGCCTAAATGTTCACAATGAGAACAGGTCTGATCTACCGTCAAATGATCACAATGCTGACAAACTCGATGAGCCACACATAAATTAGGAACGTGAATCCCATTTTCTTGAGTACATTCAAAATCGAAATAAATGTACAATTGAAGTTTTTTTCTCTCTTTAAGAGTAGGTTTCACTTGCACAAAACATTGGTGATCTTTCTGGACTTTTTTTCTACAAATCTTACACCATTTTCCGTCCCCACAATTGTGATAGGCTAGTAATTTCTTACTCATCCATTTTTGACATTGAAAATATCGATCCATTAAACTACAAACCGTTTTCTTTTCATTTTTTCCACTGCAGGGTTGTAAATGTCTCTCGTGACAAATCTTGCTTTTAAAATAACCTTTACAATCAGGACAATGAATGCTACTACCATCGGGGTGGTGGGGGGGGGGGGGGGGGGCAAGGAGTGTCCCATAAACAAAAAGAACAAAAGTAAGGGCATTTGACTCTATGATCTTCGATGTGATTATAACTTACATCACAATAATCGCAATAATATTTGTTTTCGGTCAATCCAGGCATAGATAAAATAGTGTCGTAATGTTGGTCATCGAATTAAACATTCAAACAGATTCCATTTCCCTTTCCTTTGTAAATGGGTTCTAATTCAAGCCGGGAAGACACCGTTTTAAATTGAAATATTTTCAATCGATATTCAGGAGCCAATACGTCTTGTAACTTGTTCCATTCCTCGGGGCCGCAGGGCAAATTAGGATCACAATGAGCCTTTTTCATCAATCTAAAGCTTCTTTTTTCTGCTGCGGGGAAAGAATGTCCTTTCTTTTGATACGATCCCACTGTTTTTTCCAACCAGATAATTCCATAGGATCCGTGGGGCGCTGACTGTGTAATCGCCCTACTACAATAGCTCGAGGGAGACAAAGGTGATCGCCTAGATTTTCAATTTTCAATACAGATCTTTTTCCTTTCTTAAACTTTTCTTTGTTGGTATGCAGATGTTTAATATATTGACCCCTGCTCCCCTGAGGATACTTGACATGAAACAATTCAAATTCCGCAGATCCGTCCGTGATGGTAAATTCTTTTATCGATTATTGTACCGCCTGAACTTTATCTAAAATGGTAGCTTCGTTCAGATTCTTACATTGAGTAAATTCGTACCAAATCTCAGAATCTAAAGAGGGGTGACGTAAGTTCAGTCGTAAATAATCGTTAGGATTACACTGCATGCGTTCTTTCACTTGTTTCAACATGTCACTTAATAAACGTTTCACAAAACCGCTCTCTGATTTCTTTGGAAAAGGACGAAAACTGACCGTATGTACATTTTGTTTCAATTTAAATTTGCGAGATTGTTGCCCCCTGTCTAATCTAATGTTGTAAAAGTCAGAAACAATTTTTTTCTTAACAGATTTATTGACCGGTTTTCTCTTTAAAAGTTTTAAATTTCGTTCAATCAATCGCTTTCTTTTATATTTTAACAAGCGTGATTTATTCGTCAAAATGCTTTCTTCTAAATTCATCTTGCTTGGAAGCGAGCGATCAAATGAAAGAATGTTATAAAATATAGTACAGTTATATAGTACCCCCATAACAGGTGTTTACAATGACTCATTATGAGTCACGCGCTTCAAAGGTCGCTTCACAGGTGCGGGTATGTCGCAATGTTTACAATGACTCATCGTGAGTCACGGGCTTCAAGGGTCCCCCTTTTCACAGGTGCGGGTATTGCGCAATGACCCCAGCTGCATTTCGTCATCGCAAAAAAGGGTATATAATAGAGCGTTTTTCTTCAGATCGCCACACACTGAGCATATTTCAGAAACTCTACAGCAGATTACGTTTTGTCTAAAGATGAGCACGGAAAATCAAGTCCAGAAAATTAAAGAAGAACCAGAAGAAGAAATGACAGAGATAGAACCATCAAAGAACTTCGGATTTTCAGAGACAGCAGAAATGAAGGAGGAGGAAAAGAAACCTGCTTTAGGATTTCTCTTTTATCCCCCTCCAGAGAATCAAGAAACGGTATTAGACATGCTGAAAAGAGAAAAGGAATAAGACAAAGAGTTCTACAGAATGATCGTCATCCAGGAAAAAAGAAGACTAGCTAAAAACCCTCACTTAGGTACAGGAACCTTTGGACCCGGAACTGGCACAAAATCCCTCTATCAAAAAATACAAGACCTGCTAAAGGTTACTATTACCCAGAAAACGAGTTCAACAAACTGACATTAGACGTCATTTTGGCAGAGAAACAACTAGAGGTAGCCCAAGCGGAACTACAAAGAGCCGAAAAAGAAAAAGAAGAAACCACAGTCCTGATGAACGAAATAAACGAAGAAGCAGAGCGGATGAGAACAGCATACATGTACCTAGAGGCAACAATGCCGGAACATGAAAACCTCTATGTTTCAGAAGAAGATTACAAGAAACTGATCCGCGAAAAATGGCTATTACAGGACGAACTACAAGAAGTCAAAGACAAAAAGGAGGAAGTACAAAGACAACTGACAGAAAAGGAAAACGAACTACAAGATACCAAAGAAAAAATGGAGGAAATGAACAAAGAAGTGACAGAGATAATAGAAGCATTTATGGACGCACAATCGATGGGATATTTCAAATACATTAAACTAAACCAGGAAAAAGAAGAAGCCAAAGAAAAACTAGCACTGATGGAAAACGAACTCAGAAATCTCAAAGAAGATAAAAAAGAAAATGCCAGCATCTTCGGAGAAATCCTGGAGGAAGTAATAAAGGAATTCAGCGAAAAAAATCCAAACGTAGCCTGGATGGAATCAGAAAAAGCAAGAGAATCGTGGAGTATCTACATAGAACCCAACGAAGCCACGGATGCCAGATTCAGGAGCTTAAAAGAACTATTCACCGAACACTGCAAGAAATTCTGCTTTGTCAAAAACGGAAAAACAAACAACATCAGCTGGGAAATCCAGCTTAAAAAACCGCTCAACTTAAACGAACTGAGAAATCTCCTAGGACCCAATATCTACCTCTACGGGGGACCGAAAGAAGAAGCCACAGAGAAATGGTTCATGGCCGCCAAATTTAACGAAAAGGATTATTTCAGCATCTTTTTCACCGATGAAGCCAAGAAAAATTGTGAAATTCAGAAATAGGGACCCGGATTTCCCGTGTGTAAATATGTTCTTAAAAGACTTTTTCTCCTTAAAAAAATTGTTTCAATTTGTTCATTTTGTGTTTTCATTGTTTATTCAATAAAATTATGAAAAAATGTCAATTGCCTCTTTTCTTTTTAACGAGCTACTTTGAATGTCCTCAATATTGACCCCCCTCATGTTTAGCCTTTCTCCTTTATGACGTCATATTTGTTTTGTCTACAGCGGGACTTTGACCTCAATATTGACCTTTGACCCCCCTGTATAGGGGTATGTCAAGTGCACTCATTTGACCCCCTATATAGGGACCTTATACCTCTCACCGGTAACCCTGTGAATTTTTCATTCACCGAGAAATTGTTGTTCTGTCCGTGCATAATTAAGTCTGCACCAGCAGCTAATCAGCGGTAAGCTGAATCCACCAATAAGAAAATTTGTGGTTAAGGGGTGGGTGTTTTTATGCTTGACGCAGCTGACCGAATTGAACGTGACTTTATCGGAAAAAAACCCCCACCAAAGCCGTTCTGATACAATTGAGCTCAATAAAAGCCAAATCATGAATCATGAGTAGACAAGTTTTAATTTTTAAGATAATCATTCTTTAACTGTTTTTTTGTACATTTTGAATATTAACGAGAACAGTGTTTACCTTACAGTTGAATTTCGAAAAAATGTATTTTATTGGAAGATTTTAAATTTAATATTAAATTTAATAAACTCTCCTGTAGGTGTGATTGTTAAAATGTGTCAAAATTATTTGCATAGCAGTGCAAATTATTTAAGCATGTGCTTAATTATTCACTTGATCTTATCTGCCCTTGTCAATGTAATCAATGTCTGGAATGTCGTTATTTTTTTTTAAGGACTTCGCTGGTTTTTCTTAGATCTGCTGGCTTTTTGGCGACAATTGGTGAGCCTTCTGGAAATGTCAACTGAAAAAAAAAACCATCAATAATGATTCAATTCACACGTGTATTTTAAAGACATGTAAACAACTCATACGATAATATTATTGGTTGTTTAAATTGCAACCGTAGCTTAATATTACCGTTATCTATTTCAATTGCTAAATGGGATTTGTTTTTCTATTTAGCTATTATAACAACACAAATGAAACAAAATGCAACTAAATAGGTGGCAAAACCATTGAAATCTATAAATAATTCAATATGACATATAAGCATGTGTCATAAACATTACATTGCATTTACTTGTACTATATGGTAGCATTGATGTCATTGTCTATTTACCGTAAATAAACAGTCCACGCTGGGTTTAACGTCATCTTGAAGTCCCATTGGTTTATTCCCCGAACGGCTACTCGCTAAACTAAACACCTAATTATTTTAAGCAATTATGGGGTCCTGTAAAGGAGCACAGGTAGAATATACATGTGTTTACCCGCATTCCTATAATCAGTGAAAATATTGTGAATTCATGAGAAATTAATTCATATCTATAAAGGGTCCTTAAGTTAATTTTTAAAGAACAACACTAATGCAATTTTCAGTCCTCTTTTAATTCAAAAAGCAATGTTTAAAAACATGTATACAGTGCTATTTAGTAACTTTATAATATAACCTTTTTTAAATTGAAAATGCTCTAGTCCAACTTATGGTTTATGATATAAATTTTATAATTTCTTTTACTTTGATTAACATATTAGAATCACCATCCTTAATCAACACCACCAATCCCACCCAAACCCATCAACAAAAATTATTTGAAATTAATGTAATCAAATGCGTGGTAATTTAGGTAATTTATATATATATATATATATATTTTTATTATTATTATTTTTTTTTTTGCTTTCAAAAAAAAAACTCAGCAAGGTTTCTAATACATGTAAAAACAACACAATTTCAAACAGTTCCAAATTTATTTTGTTCACGAAACTTAGAATGTTTTCAATAATTAATAAAATACAGCCAAGATACAATAATGGAGAAACATTTGCATGGAAATTCCCTTATCAGGGACTTTTATTTAAAAAGATATAAAATTGCACAGCAAAAAAACTTGCCATAAAAATTTGTAATTTTGTACTCATACTTGTTTTCTTCTTGATCAAATGCATATCAAACCTTCCTTAAAAATGCAAAAGATGTTACTCTTTTTTAAAATATGAATGCAATTTACAAAATAACTACATGAATTAACTAAAAAAACCTTCACTGTTACTTGAACACGATACACTGGTCTCAATTTGTCTTTGATCTACAAGGAAAATGTACACCATAAAATATTTTTTGAGGCTTAAGTGTCCATCTCTTGTGAAAAACATATATACAAGAATAGTAAGTGTATAGTAATAGTAATTGACTACAGAGGTATGACACAGATATGATTTGAAAATGTATGTTTATGAATTCCAAAATGAGGCTTAAGTGACTTACTTTCGAGTTGGGACAAATCTTTTCTTTGTTATCTATATAATGTAATGTCTTACATTAGAACAGGATGTGATAGTATATTATTAGTTATACCAGAAAGTTCAACGTGAACTCTTATTTTCCCCTATGATGTACCAACTGATCAGATTTGATTGCCATAAGCCTATTAGTATTTAAGAGATGACCCAGAGTGAGATATGAAAAACTTGCGGACCGATGGAAAGCTGTTAAACAATGGAACAGTCTGTAAAATCATGTGCAAAAATATGATATACACATTTAAATAATTATGCAGCACACTTAATTCCTGATGAATATTGTTATTTACACAGATTTTACCTTCCTGCAATTCACTAACGTACGTACATTGATATTTTTAAGTCCAAGTTATATATACATTGTTTATATATGTCAATTGTTTCTATATGTACTTGCTTATTGAGCCTGAATGTATAATATACAAACTGTCACACAGAACATTCACTATACGCTTCTCATCAATACCAGTACTTTACTTTGATAAAAAAGCTAATTCCAATGGGTGCTGGTCACTTCGCCCCAAAACGATTACGCCCCATATCAACGTAAAAGGAAAAATTAGTCATCAAATGTTAGCGGTGAGAGGACACAAAAGGTTCATGTGAGTAATTCTCAAATATCAACGGTTCCAAGTTAACTTGGTATGGAAACACAAATAAATAACAGCAATAGTAGCAATAGCATCTATCATAATAGTTGTAGTTCTCAAAATGCGCAGCATTCCACACCTGTGAACAATTGCCTAGGAAGCCCGTTCACCCCCTATGGACCCCAGGGACCAAAAAGTCAGTTGGCTGGTTATATTTCATTATACCAAACCAACATCAACAACCACAACAACATCACCAACTACAACACACTGACATTATGGAAACTCTCAGAGTCATGTCAAGAAACATAGAACAAGTATCCACAAAGCTAAACAAACTGGACCTAATTGAACAGAGACTCAGTGAACTGGAAAGGAATGTCGGAAACGTAAACACAGAATTGAAAGACATGAAGGCCAAGGTCAATGGAGTTGAAGATAGTGTGATATTTATCAACACGCAGTATGAGGATCATTCAAAGGAAGTTTTGGCTGTTAAAAAATATGCCAGTGAAATAACAAATGTAAACGAAAACATCCTTAAAGAGCTGAGCCTTGTGAAAGCGGAGTTCGAGAATTTAAACGAATGTCACTTAGATCTTCACGTTCTATGAGAGACAATCTTATCTTTGAAGGAATCCTCGAAACGCAAGAGAAAAACACGGAAGAGGTCCTTAAAGAATTCTTAAAATCAGAAATGAACATAACGGAAGAGCCACACTTCCAACGAGTACATTGAATTGGGAAAAAAGTGCAGGGACGTCATCGACCAATCATAGCGAAATTTGTTCTATTCAAAGAAAGAGAGAAAGTCAGAAAAGCTGCTCCATCCACACTTGCAGGAAAGCCATTTGGAATTAATGAACAGTTTCTGAAGGAAATTAACGACTGCAGAAAACTGTTATATCCCCATTATAAATAGGCAAAACGCCTTGGAAAAAAAGCTGTGGTGATTGCTGACAAGCTTTTCGTAAACGGGACACAAATCCCCCTTTCATCGATTCACGATCCAGCGTCAATCCAGCGCACTGGCCTTGAAACCGTATCTGAAACCGTTTATGAACCACGCCAACCGCCCTGAAAACCGTTTTGCGACCACGTGCCGTTAAGTACACCAAAGAGAGCAACTGAACGGAAATGTAAACAGTGAAAACGAAACCACCGACTGTAACTCTCTCACATCTTCGGACACTTCTTATGTAAGAATTATTTCCATTAAAGTTTGCAGTCTAGCGTCTAAGTTCCGAAATCCTGACTTTGTTGATGTTATTAATAAATATGACATAATCTTCCTCACAGAGACAAAAACAGATAAAGCTGGTATTATTGATATTCCAAACGTCTGTGTGTTCTTCAAACATAGATCAAATCTCATTTCGGAAGTCTGGTGGTATTTTAGTCTATATTAGAGATTTTTTATCCAAATTATGTAGCATTATTAATAACGAAAGTGACAATGTATAATGGATCAGAATAGAAGGTAAAACATTTAGTATTAACAAACACATTTTGATGGGAACAGCTTATCTACCGCCATCAAACTCAGGATTTTCATCAGTTGAAATTTTTGACGATATTAAGAATGAAATTTTGAACTAATCCAAAGAAAATGATTGTATATGTTTACTAGGTGACTTTAATAGTAGATTGTCTATGTCTACATTGAGATATTTTTATTGATGTTGATGATTCTCTATCACAACTTTGTAACATTGCTGAGAATAATAGTAATTTTAATTGGGCTGTTGATGAAATAGACTTAGAAGCAATTGATAATATGGTTTTTCTATAAAAAAGAAATTTAAAGGTAACGTTGTTAACTGCTATGGAAAAAAAAACTTAATGATGTTTGTAAACACTGTAACATTATAATACTTGATGGTAGATCCAAAGGTGACCAAAATGGCGAGTTTACATGTAAGCAATCAAGTGTTGTAGATTATTATATTTCAAACACTGACTTTTTAAGATATGTACACAGTGTTATAATATTACCTTTTTCTTCATTTTTATCTGATGTTCATAATCTTATAGAGATATTATTGGCACTTAAAAGTCAGCATAGCACTTAATCCCTATATCAACAAAAGCAAACACAAGAAATTGCTAAAAAATGGAATCCTGAAAAAAATTGAATTATATCATAATTTTGTAGAGGATAAAGAAGATATTGTAAAATCATTAGAAAATGAACTAAGTAACACTATACTTGAAAACATATCAGTAGAATTTATTGATAATATTGTTGAAAAGATTAGTGATGTACTGGTTGAAAGTGCCAAAAATGCATTTGGTAAAAAGCCAGTTTTTACAAATACAAGTGAAACATTCAATTTCAAATATAAGAAACCATGGGTTACTCGTGACTGTAAGAATGCTCGACAGAATTATAGAAAAGCAAAAAGGCTGTACAAAAAATTTGGTGGAGATATTTTTAAAAGTGACTTGTATGAAAAATAAAAATAAAAAAGGTTGAAAAATGCGAATGTAACGCATAGAGTAGTAATGAAAAAAAACCTTTCTATTTTAAGAACAAACAATTCTAAAGAATACTGGAAAATTTTGAATACAAATATAGTTAAGAAAAGATGTAATGCAGATTTATATGACCTTTTTACATTTTATAATGAATGTTGTAACAAGAATTATAGTGAAGAAGAAGAGTCAAATAACAATGTATTTTCTCTTGATGAACTCAATATGTTAGCTGATGTTGATCTTAATGATGATATTAATCAACCAATAACACACGAAGAAATATTTAAAGGTGTCAATATGTTGAAAAATAACAAAGCTTGTGGTGATGATATAATTTTTAATGAATATATCAAAAGTACCCAAGATTGTATGTTGAATCTATATACTGTATTGTTTAACAAAATATTTGATTCTGAAGTGATACCCACACAGTGGGTTAGTGGTAACATTATACCTGTTTATAAAAATAAAGGGGACAGTACAGAACCCCAAAACTATAGACCAATTAAACTTTTAAGTTGTCTGGGAAAATTGTTCACTGCTGTCATTAATGAAAGGTTAAACAAATAATTATGCTGATAATGTTCAACTCACTTTAGAGAACCAAGCAGGTTTTCGTAGAGGTCATAGTACTATAAATCATATTTTTTCCATTGTAATCACTTAACGAGCTCTTCAAATTGCATAAGATGAAATTATATTGTGCTTTTATAGATTTTGAGAAAGCATTTGACTCTGTTTGGCATATTGGCTTATGGAACAAGGTATTATTGAACAATATTGATGGAAAATTATCACTTATATGTATAAAGGCATTAAGTCAAAAGTTTTGGTCAATGGATCAAGTTCAGAATTTTTCGAATGTACAGTTGGAGTAATACAAGGGGAAAATTTATCACCTTTTTTATTTTCACTATATTTAAATGATCTTGAGGAGTATATATATATGCAAACAATATCAGAGGTTTGTCATGCCTGTCTGAGAACATTAAGAAAGATCTTAATCTTTATTTAAATCTTTTTGTTTTATTGCATGTAGATGATACCATCTTATTGTCAGAAAATCCAGAAGATTTTCAACACTTACTCAATGTTTTTTCTAGATATTGTAGAGAGTGGCGTCTTAAGGTTCACAGTTAAAAAACTAAATTATCAAACCAATATTATTATATGGATGCGAAGTTTTGGGTTTTCATAACACTAATCTCCTTGAGAAATTACATTAAAATTTTGTAAACATATACTGAACTTGAGAACCTCAACACCAAACTCTATGGTTTATGGGGAACTTGGAAGATACCCATTAACAATTAATGTCAAAGTTAGAATGATTTCCTTCTAGGGTAAATTACTAATTACCAGAACTCAAAATTGTCAGCAAAACTTTTTAATGTATTAAAGAATTTTAATAACCCATGGTGCGAAGCTATTAAAAAAATCTTAAATTAATGTGGATTGACATATATAAGATATGAAAACACAATAAACATACCCTGGTTAAAATCTAAAGTATATAATATTTTATTAGACCAGTTTAAGCAATCATGGTATAGTGAGGTACAAAATTCTCCAAAATGTTTAAATTATAGGATTTTTAAAAAATCACTAGATTTTGAAAAATATTTATTGAATTTGTCAACAAAACTATGCAAGAAATATTGTAATGTTAGAACGGGTAATGCTGAATTACCTATTGAGACAGGTAGATGGTTAAATATTCCTAGAGAAAACAGGATTTGTAAATTATGTGCTTGCAATGAAATTGGGGATGAATTTCACTATCTTTTCAACTGTACTGATGTATATATATCCAATTCAAGGGTTATATGTTTACCAAAAATTTTCATAAAAAATCCAAATGTTGTAACATTTGAACATAAACATAAACCAACTTACCAATATTTGTAAACTATTAGATATTATATTTGAGAGAGTTAGCTCTCTTGGTTAACTTGAACTAATTATCTGTTATCCCTTCATCATGCATGTACCAATGATTTTCATTTATTATATCACGGCGGGTGTGACCGGTCAGCAGAGGATGCTCACTCCTCCTAGGCACCTGATCCTACCTCTATCATTTTGGAGGTCCATGTTGCTCTGCTTTGAATTTGTATTTCGTTTTTGGATTTTTGATATGGTTGACGGTTTGTTATTGTCATTTTTTCATCGTAGTTTGTACATACTGTACATACGTATTTTCTCTACACTGTAAATTTAGTTATGAGAATAAAGCTCATTGTCATTGTCATTGTCCCAAAATCACTTTCACTTCGTATTAATTTGAATGAATGTTATAAGCAAATTTTTCCGAGTGCTCAAAATGGTTAATCATGATTATTGAATTTTTTTCGAGCGCCCCAAAATAAGTTTTGCTTAATAATTTTTGGAATAATAAGGGCGCCCCACATTTCAACATAAATTATCAAACGCGGATATAAAAAGATGACAAATAGTTCCAAATTCTGTTCTTTTTATACATCAAAAGCATGAGCACCGAAATTGATATTCATCCACAAAATGGCAATTATATACCCAATTGACTCGTCTTCTAATTACCCTCCAACGCCCCTCCCCTCCCTGGGTAATGTCATATATCGTCCATTCAGGTGATGTGGGTTATTCTTTTGTTGACATTCATATGATGGAGAAGTGTGTTCTTTGCAAGAAAAAGGTAAGTGATTTGTTTTATTCATAAACAAAACTACATTTTCTAGCTCTGTTTTTTTTTTTTTTGTCGTAGGTATGCTTATTAATATTCACGGCTATAAATATTTTACTTTCATGGAATATCAATTGCCTTTGTTTAATCCGCCGGGATATTACTGCTTTGTTTGTCCAGACATGGTTGTAATCGTTTGTGTATATCTAATTAAAGTCTATGGTTTGTTTAACTTGAGAAAACCCCTGGAACTAAGACAGAATACACAAGATATACACAACAGGTGTGTCTTGTGCACAGGTGCACGTCAGAGTGTTGAAAGTCTTAGTATACATGAATACGTTAAGATAAGTCCATTGATTAAAAATTCTCAAAATATTCATTTCCTCACCCTGGGTTTTAAAATAATTATATCTACAAATCAAAGATACGTAAGAGTAAAATCCAGATATATGTCACACCAGGGGTACATCTTTTGTTCATCTATACATGGTCATTATGTGCACATGCCATATGCAGTAGATACGTCACCGGTAATTGGTGATATTGTTTGTTATAAAATTGATAGTTAAAAATCATGCACACATTTAACATGCATTTAAACATAAATCATTTAATTTGTTAATCTGCTGTAAATGAATAATATTCAATATTGTCAAAGTTATAACACACGTATTTTTTTAACGAACTTTATCATGTTTATCAAACAATTTAATCGGCTTCAATTGCATATAATTATGTCTTACGAATTCTTTTAATCTCCATGACTATTAGGAGTTTGAAAGATAAGTTTTATAATTGTAGCAAAAAAATACATTTATAACCAGGAATTACATTAAAGTTAGAAGTTAAAATTCTTTATCGAAATCAAATTTTTACAACCAACTTTTAATCATATGATATCTTGTAAAATGATTTAGATATAAAGAAAATAAACATCGATTTTTAAGGAATCACGGAAATTGGGCAAAAACGGGTGTTGAGGAACTCCGTCGTAATTATGATCAGATCAGGGTTATAAAATACAAACTAGAGTCGAGCTCGTTGCAAAGCAACGAGGAGGTCTTCCGTTGCAGCTTTGTGTCGAAAAAGGATTGTCAATATGATAATAGTCTTGATGTTATATAATAGTGCTTATAAATAAGTAAATAGATATCATGCATCAGTCCCTTATTGAAGAGGACAGCAATTCCAATCCAGTAATAATTCAGTCACGGAAAACACGTGGTTTCTCTTTTTTATACATTTGACAGCGTATTTATGATTGAAAATGTGTGCGAAATACATAATTATATATGAAGACCGAATTTATTAGCAACTGCTTAACAGCAAATGCCCAAATGCCATATTTATAATAATACATTTTTCGCCGCAAAGAGATCGACCGATCAAAAGATTTTAGATCTATTTTTAATTTATTTTCTGTTCTTTGTATTTCATAACTATACACCATTGGTATCTTGAACTTCTCCAATAGCCCCGATTTATTAAAAGATGAGACATTGAAAAGTACTTTGCGTAACTATTCGATGAAAAAAAAGTTCAAAGTCACAGCACAACCCTTACTTTCTCTGGTGAAACTAAACCTGGATTTGACATAAGAAGGAGGCACCATAGAATAGACATCTGTTTCACTGATGTTTGCTATGATCTTGACCTTTGAATTATAAACTAAGTTTAAGATCACTGCACACTTATAAACCACAAGTTCTGTTTGTGTGAAGCATGATCTAGATTTTTGCCATGAGGAGAACATATGATCCAGACTACAGTGTATACAGTTATATGCTATGACATTGACTCTCTACATAGACACTCTAGGTGATTGATGCCCTTAAAGCAAAAACAATTTGAGTTATACTGCAATCCGCTCGGAGGACCCAATCACTTAAATATTGGACATTAGAATGCAATTTGTTTTAGTCGAAAATTTTGACTAAGAATTTATTGAAACACAGTAGTCTATGATATGAACATGTCACTTAAAAGTATGTTGATTCAAGGTCACTCTTCATCCTTTACTTGCATATACTCTTTATAGTAATGTATGAGCCAGACAGAATCATCGGGAGAAAAACATACGGTAATTATGGCTAGACAAGAATTTTTTTTAAACAGGTCTCATATGACCCTGACCTTTGATCCAGAAAATTTGTTCAATGTCATCACTTGACACCCTTTAGCTTAAGCCACTCTGTAGCTTAAGTATTAGAAGTACATGAAAGTAAGTTATATAAATGTGGGAACAAGATTCGGCCAACTTGGGACAATATATGGTCTGGACACCTGACTTTCACCCTTTTATCTAGAAACGTGGTTTCATGTCAGTACAGCACTCTTTATCCAAAGGCACTCTGTGGATGAAGTATTGGAAGTACTAGTACATGTAAGTAAGTTAAATGTAGGCAGACCCATTTAAAGAGAAATTATACGGAGGAAAATTAATTCGGACGGACAGAGAGCTAAGTACACGTTTATGATATTATGGCCATAAATTATGATTAGTACCCATTGCCTTGTAAGAAGGGGGAATAAACGTGTTCTGTCCACTAGTTCCTGAGTTACAAAGGACTTGGACAATAGTATTGTTGCATTGTTATTTAATACACATTGTATAATGCTGCATATGTGTGTTAGGAAAGTATCAAATGCCAGTAGTAGTTTTGAAAATATGTGGTCACAATTTATGTATGTAAATGTAGCTTGTACACTGATTCTGGACATATTTTAATAACTTTTCAAATTATCTGCGATGTTTAGTACTGGTTGACGTCTATGCACGGATCTAGAGGGGGTGGATGGGTGGGTAACTGAAAAATTAAAAACAAACTTATTAAATTGCCCTTGTAAATTTACTAATCATACATGTAGGTCTTGGACATCCACTGGCAAACAACATTATCCCACGAACTCCCCTCCCTCCCTTATGTGTCGGGGGCAAAACTCTGGAACCAGAATGATGGCGTATTTAATATGTCCTATCCTTAAGGATCACGGGACGTCATGACTATATGTGATTTTGTTTAGTTAAAAGTTGTTAAAGTTATAAATGAGTAAATGGATGGGATGTATCAACCCTTTATTGAAGAGGACAGCAATTCCAATCCAGTAATAATTCAGTCACGGAAAAACACGTGGTTTCTCTTTTTTATACATTTGACACGTATTAATGATTGAAAATGTGTACAAAACACATGTATGAAGACCGAATTTTTAACGGAAATAATTATGGGTAAATACACTAATCTTAAGTTGAAACGCTAGTCGATTTTACATGAAACTGTAAAAATTTCTGCGTTGTAGTGTATTTAATCAATAAACATGCACATGTGTGATACGGTCGAAGACACGAAGCCTGGCGTGTGTATTAGACTACCGCAGATCTCTTGTCCACTTCCGCGGGATCTCCTCCGCCAATTGCAAGGGATGGATTATGTAAAAATGTATACACTAATCTCAGTAGTGTTGAGTTTAAAATGTTTGCAGTTTAATAAGTGTCTATTTTAAACAATATAACTATCTCATGACATCGACAAGATCTCAAAGAACACATTTCATAATGACAGCAACACCAACATATCTATCGTTTTTGAATTAAGAAGCTAAAACAGATTTCATCAGTAAAAGGTTTAATCTCTTTGTTGTTGATCTCAAACATTATTTCTACAGTTTTTAGAACATTTTAGACTTACAATCCCAACATTGATCTATGTCTGGAGATGCTTCAGATGGGAATAATATTGCTTTTGTTAATTTTTAATTGACACTCTATCGTTTAAATCAATTTATGAATGATTTTATTTTTTATATGTAATCAACATTCAAACAATTCTTTGTGTTTGTGGCTAAAAAAAATCCATACATGCGAATCTTGTGTATTAGATCACCGCCGACCGCTAGGTAATCCAGCCGCAACCGATCTCCTCGGCCGCAGGCAAGGGGTGAGTTACATAATGACACATCGCTGTCAGCTGTTCACAATTGAAACAAGGCACGTTGACGTGGCGAATCGTACGACACTTATTTCGATTAAAACAAACATGAGCAGAGTACAAATTAACATGGATAACTTAATTGCACTTATGCATTTATTTTGCAAGTAAATCATTATAATAAATAGGCCTAGGTATATTGAAATATTTACAAACTCTTCATTCAATGATCTAATATTAGGGTACGTGTTGTTCGATTATACAACAACTGTCTGTGACGATTAGGCTCGGTTAATTATATTGCAACTTACGCTTTTATCAAATCTCAGCAAAGTCTTTCTTGACTAATGACTTTCAATAGCTTTTCGCTGTTAAAATCGGGAACAGTGTGTTCCACCTGCTTCGTTTTAATTTTGATTCCGGTAAAAAAAAGTCCCTATTTTCCTAACCAGTATCACATATTCAACGTAATAATCAATCAGATTAACAATATCGTTTTAATGCACACGCTGCTTCACTATTTAATAACAGAGTTCGGTTTTATAAACAGCATGCAATTATCGAATTAGTTTTCGTAAGAGCTAATTTGACTTTGAACTTAAGACTATTTTTTAAACCAAGAACGTGGAATCAGAATTTCCGGAAAAATCAATATTTAACCGCCCATATCTCTGTAATGCATTGTCTGATTTAAAAACGATTGTCTGATTTCAAATTTTCAAAAAAACTGATTCACTTCCGGTTTCGATCGCAAATGACGGAATTTTATTTGCAGCCTTATTACAAAGGTAAAATAACAAATGTATAACCGGGGAAAATTTCAAGCCTCTATCTTTAAGATTCTTTGAGAAAAGCCCCGGAAAAAATGATTTTTTTTTAAAATGACGTAACGTCAAAACGGAAGTGACGTTGTCATTGAAACTTAAACATCTTAGAGGGACGCTAATTTCAAACAATCTCTGAAAGTTTTATTTAAATCGATTGAAAACGTTTTGAGTTATGAGGCCGAAAAAAAAGTCAGAAAAGAAAGAAAAAGTATAATAATAATATGTAAAAAGAAACTGAAGAATAACAAGAGGGTCTTCTGTTGGAAACGGAAGACCCTAATAAAACATCAGAATAACAATAGGTCTTTACGACCGAAAGTCGAAAAGTATTACTAATAATAATAATAAATCAGATCAATAACAATAGGTCTTTTCGACCGAAATCGAAAAGCCCTAATAATAAAACAGAAGAATAACAATAGGTCTTTTCAACCGAAGTCTAAAGTAACTCATCAATGGGGATCTGATTTATGTGCTTGGATTGGTTAAGTTAACACCAGCATATATTGTCTGCACTGTGAGTAGATATGCATAATATTATTGATTTTACTGGTCCCTGCTGACAAAGCAGGAAACAACATTGTCTTTGTTCGTAAGGCTCATTATATAAATTGTATACATTGTATATATCCTATCTGTATTTTTTTAGAGGTCCGTGTTTGATCTGCTCCTGTTTTGTAATTTTCCTTTGGACTTTTGAATTTGAACACTGTTCGTTATCACCACATGCCATTTTTAACTTTAAACAAAACCCCCTTTTTTCTATATAATCCTATATTAAATGTCGGGGATGACTCGGACATACGACCAAAATCTTAGCACGGTAAACAGATAAACTATCCAGTCAATTTACTTTATATTTTGCACATAGTTTACTCATAAGTTCACCTTTCGATCACAGGAAAAAAAGGAAATTGTTTGTTTGTAACATTCTCTTCCAAGACTCATTAAGAAAAATATGGGTTTGAAACCTCACACAATTTTCTTGGGATGTAAATATCTCATGGGGTTTATAAAAAAAAAAACATTTTTGCAGGGGGTTGCAGGGGTTTTATGTGGGGTATTTTCTCCAACCTACAATTTCATGGGGTTCGAATATTTAAGATCAAATATCTCAAAAACTATCTAAAATTGTTTAAATTTTTTAGAAAAATATGTATTTAATCTAAAAAAAACTCCACAGTTTGGTAATAGACTTTCGCCCATAGCTTTTATGGAAAGGGATGTGCAGTGCCGGAAAAATGTCTATTCCGGAGTTGTCCGTCCCACAGTTAACATTCATTTAACATTAATTTTACCTCAAGAGAAAGCAGCAGCTGCACTTGTTCATATAAAAGATAATTTTGTACATTGTACAATTTCCCCCAAAAGTAATGATTGTAATAATCTTCAGAAAATCTAAAGATCTTCATGCATATCGATGTAGTTGAATATACATTCTGGCTTTGGTATCTGAGGATATATAAATCTTTAAATCGCAAACCCTGCAAATTAGAACAATTGTATTATTTGGGAGAGATAAGAATGTTACATGTGTAAGGAATTTTAAATCACAAATGACTTCATAAATTCATGTTTAAAAAAAATTATTTCAAATAATTAACATCCAAAAATATATAGTTTTTGTATTAAACATGCGTCTCGTACGGTAAATGTATCTTTAAATGATATTGGGATAGTTTTGCCAATTTGTTGACAGCTACTTTTATTTCCTTAATTTATATGTGTATGCCTTTTGTATGTATAAATACCCTTTGTCCTGTTTCAGCGGCACTCCAATCATAATCCATCACTAAATCAATTTAAAGTGTTTTTATGGGTTCAATAAATGTAATTTTCCGTAGTTAATGTCAATACCAAACTAGATGCTGTCATTAGACAGTAATACCCGCACCAAGTGTAAGCCTCTAAATAACACTCACTCTTCTGTACCAGTTTTAGTCAAAAAGAAGGCCACATGCAATTTCCGGTACTTTTTAAAAATTATAATTTTCATAAATGATGAGTTCACATCCAATAATACACATATTGCCTTTATGTACAATTTGGGGTTGCACTGTTTGCATCTGTTTGTGATCTTCATATTATTTCCATTAAAAACCCGTTTTTAAATATGATACAAATAAACATTCTTAGGATTTTATATTTGTATTTGTGCCCTCATGCAGAAAAAAATATGATAAAATATAAAAAAAATTCCTACCTACCTAACCTGATTTTTTCATCAGTGTTACCCTATAAACACACAATGTTTTTTCTTAGGCCTAACTGTTAGGTAACATTATTTTGGGGGAAAATATTATATTTTATACACTTTATTTAATGTTTCGTTCAATAAGGAGTACACCCCAATATGTGGGTGTCCCATACCACCTTAAAGCTGAAAATTGTGCTTTACATGGTTAATTACTTAATAAAATTGTGCAAGGGGTTTTAAAGAATAAAGTTATGAAAATACATCCAATATGTTTCAATTAAATGATCTTTGTCTGAAGTTACGTACACAACACAGGTCTACAGGTTGCATTAGTGGGTACTAGTTTTACCCAGCTCTTTGGTTTGATGAGTATCACATGGTGTACATGCATGTGTGTTTTCGATATGCAGAATAGGATTAATTAACACGAATAAACGTTTCTTTTGTGGTGATCAGCTAAAGGAATTCATATTGTGCTAATTAGATTATCATTATGATGTTGACCAATATAAGTAAGTATAATACATTAAGTAGCGCAATATTATGAGACACCGGTATACAAAACAATTAAGTTTTACTTTCACTTTCTAAAATGTGATCTCCCTTTGCCAGCATAGTACTGTATCATCATCTTTATTTAAAAAAGCTTATCTACAGTTTATGTCATTTAATTGCAGATTTTTTTTTACTTTTTCATTTGTCAGACTTACACTATTGAGTTGACTCCATATTGACCCTGTATACATGTATATATGTATAACATATTATCAATAGATTGATTTTGTAACTATTTAGGGCCCCACTCTACAGATGCCCTATAGTGATCATTCTGTCCAATTCTGCTGATCATGTCAAGATACATTAGATACATTTAAGACAAATTGGCCCCTGCCCCTTGGGTTATTCCCCCACCCCTTGGAGTTGTTTTTAAACAACCACCCCCATCCTCTGAAATAGGAAATTATAATACATTTAATAACTGTTGAGATCCCCACCCTAGACCATATTTATTCTTCCTCCTTGTGTCATTGCACATCAATTGGTACATGTATATAGGTTATGCCCCCTTTGAGATGCCCAGTGACTTTCCAGAGTTGGAACTAATCAAGTATTAATCTATCTTATTCATATGTAGTGTAATTCCTAGCCCTAGCCCAGTGTTGACCCTGCTTTAATTTTTACAGCAAGCTCTAGGTTTTTGTTGACTGACTTTATAATTTCTACAATTACATAATATTATAACATTTTGTTTATCTTTAAGATTAAAAAGCAATTTCCAAAATCTCTTTATGTACATCTGACATCATACAGAAAAAATACCAATCAAGAAATGATTTTGCTACTGTAAAAATGTGAGAAGAGACTTTGAATCTCCCCACCCCCCGAAAACATGAATAGTTAAATATTTTCAAAATATCCTCAAAATCATCAAAATCCCCCTCCTAAACCATATATATTTTTGTTTCTTCAACCATGACCATGTCAAGGCAAATCTTTTTGTGGTATTAGTAAGTCATGGCCTCTGGGGGTCACCTTAACCCCACCCCACCCTCCCAAAATCAAAAATGATCAAATACCTTGCAAAAAATGCTTGTGATGCCCACCCCTAAAGCATAATTTGATATATTCTTCCTCCTTATGCATCTTATGGTACGTTATTTCAATCACAAGATATAAGAGGAGGTCCAGGAATAAGGTTTTTTTTATGGGACGGAACATCATTTTGCAGATAGTATTGACCCTCAGAATCAAATTTATATTTTTAAAACCTTATTGCATATCGATGGCTCAGCCCCTGCTATATCCCTATAGATGATGTGGCTATTCATTAAATCATGAGAGGAGTTCTGAGAAGTAGGTTTTTTTAGGAGTGATAAACGTCAATTTTCAGCTGCTATTTGACTCCCTGGATGAAATTTAAATTTTTAAAACCTTATTGCACAACAAAAGGACAGCCCCTATCATACCCCAAGATATGATATGGCTATTCATTAAATCATGAGAGGGGTTCTGGGAAGTAGGTTTTTTAGGAGTGATAAACGTCAGTTTTCTGCTACTACTTGACTCCCTGGATGAAATTTAAATTTTTAAAACCTTATTGCACACCTATAGGACAGCCCATATCATATCTCAAGAGATGACATAGCTTCTGCATAAATTGTAAGAGGAGTTCTGGGAACCATATTTTTTTCCCCCAAAAAACGTCATTTTTTAATGCCCACAGACCCCCGTGATAAAAACAAAAATTCTGAAACATGATTACACATCAACATGACACCCCGAATCATGTTCTAGTAGATCATTTGGCTACTGCAAAAAGAAATTGACGTTTTTAGAAATCAGACTTTGTGTAAAAAAAAAAAACGTCATTTTTCAGCCATTTAATGACCCCCAGGACAAAATTGAAATTTCCGAAACCTTATTGCGCATCTATAAAACATCCCAAAACAAGAGATGAGTTGTCTACTCTTGAAAATGTAAAAGGAGTTCGAGGAAGAAGGTTTTTTGTCAAAAACGTCATTTTTTACCAATTATTTTACCCCCAGGACTACCAGAGAATTTTTAAAACCTTTTTACAAAACAACATGACACCCCAAATCATACTCCAAGAGTTCAGTTTGCAGGTTTATAAGATTTAAGAGCAGTTTGGGAAAGTAAAACGTGACAGACGGACGGACGGACGGACGGACAGACGGAACAGGGTAACAATATACCCGAACTTTCTTTAGAAAGTGCGGGTATAATCATAGTTAATTGATAATGATCTTTGGACTGAATAATAACTCATACAAAAGGTTATACTTAATCAATTTTAATTTAATTATTTCTTGATATAGAACGTGATATAGAACGTGTTCAGAGTATAATTACCTTTAAGAATGGTTATATATTGTATTATCTTTTTACGCTTGGTAGCGTTTGATGCGGCGAACTACTTTGTTCAGTATCCGTAAGTATTTTTTTTTTGAAATATGTAAAATCATTGTATATACTAGTTTCAAATTGTTTAATTTCATTTATGCGATATCGACCCCTTCAATATTTGGATTCTGCAATTTCTTTTTTAATTCAATATGCATATGTATTTCATCACAATATGGAATGAATAGTGTTTAAGTAGTCTGTATTTTTATAAACCAAGTTAAGAGAAGCTACGGTAAGAAGATTAAAAACTCTAAAATATATACCTAATGAATACATGAACATGTTTAACATATCTTTAATTATTTGTAAAACAAAAATTCTTAAAATATACCATACGAATACATGTACATGTTTAACATAATTATTTTTGATTATTTCTAAGCCCAACATCCCATAGAGACATTGTGGATAATGTGTACACAATTCTTAAAAATAAATTAAATTATAATTGACAATTTATAAAGAAATCAACTTGATGAAGACATGTGTTACTCGGAAATTCAAAATTATTTACCTAAAATGTTTTTTTCAAATCGATTTGAAGTCATGTAAAAGTGCAAAAAGGAGTTTAAAGCTCTGTTGATCCTACCTCTATCTTTTTGGAGGTCTGTGTTGCTCTGCTTTGAATTTATTTTTCGTTTTATGGATTTTTGAGTTGATTGACAGTTTGTTATTGTCATTTTTCATTAAGAGCTTTGTTGAAACATTTATATCCATCTTATCATTTCAACGTAAAATACACACTACGCACAACTTGAAGAAAAGTCTACACTTATCGTAATTTCCTTTTTGGGGCATATTTTGTAAAATTAATACATATACATGTGTATTGTTTTGAACTACTTTTTAATTGTAATGTAAAGCGGTCAAGACACCCAGTTAATACATGGTTGTCTTCTACAGATACTTATCCCGTTTCCTCCTGGGTTCTTCAGAGCGCTTGATGTTAATAAAAGTATCCGTTTTATCACTTTGATAAATGTTTCTATGATTAACTACGATTGGTGCTTGCAAACCTTATTTTCACAAGGATTTATCCCCTGCCCAAACCTAATTAACTCGCCCTTCATTTATCTGAAACCAATGTCTCTTATCAATGGTTCATTCATTCTACCAAACTTGTTACTTCTTTTATAGCCAATGACCCCGGACAGCTGGACTACTACCCTGAGGTATCGACAGTGCAATTCATCTTTAATGAAAGTCTCATATTCGTATCAAGAACAATTTATGAAAAGCTTATCTGGACAAAGTCAAATGTGAATAACAACAAGTTGGAATCAAAAGTTATTTTATTTAAGGAATGAAAAACGTATTCAGTTCTTGCTCTTAAAATGAGGTGGTAAGATATTTATAAATATATAATATCTTTTTTTCAGTTCTTTTGGTTACGGTACTCTAATAAACACATGTTTAAAAGGATTCACTGGAAAAAGGTGTCGCCATAAATGCCCGTACCCACGTTTTGGATCTTTCTGCCATGAGAAATGTGATTGTATTAAATCATTTTGCAATCATATATCTGGATGTAAAAAAGTGGGTAAGAATTATAACAAAAAATCAGAAAAAGAAAACGTTTATAAGTTTCATCGAGTAAGAAAATTCTACAAAGGTTGTTACAGATATGCTTAATATTATATAAGAACATTGGATATCAATCATTATCAATAAGGGTGTGTCTGTTTCCTGATAAAAATGCCTAAATCACTGAAAACATTCGTCTCAGAAAGTTGTATAAAGGTTATCGCAATACGCTGTACAAGACCTAATCATCCCATGTTTTTATTTTAGGGCACATTGTCTGCCATATTTTTCTTTCATCAGTACTATCCATACAACCGTATACATTCTAACTATCCAAAGTATTTCGCTGAAGCAGTAGCATACATTTCGCCCGCAACACAGCGGAACTTCAACCCACAATTCCCCACATAAAAACTGTCCTTTGCTCTCTTTATTTGCGATAAACCTACATGTATTACATTTTCCGCATTTTTTATAAGTCATGAGGATACTTACATTGACAAAAATGATTTTAGCCAATTTGTACGCCCCTTAATATTGTTAATGTTTGAAAATGTAAACTCTCATTGTATTTAACAGCAATATTTACGTTGTGAATACTTATGTTGAAAAACATTTTTTGTCTTAAATCTTAATAATAATGTTAATTGATAAAACAATTTGAAAGAAAATGATATATATGTAGATGTAGGTAGCGCTTTGTATGTCAGTCATTTTGTACTACGTGGAATATATAATTATTTTTTTTTTAATTTTCAAATCAAAACTCGGTAGATGGGCTTATCAATTGATCGAGTAATAGGTTATGGGTTTTAATCTGAATTATAAGAGAAGATATTTCATTATGATAATGTTCTATACGAAATATTGCAAGATGCAACGTTTTCACTTCATTTACAATTTATAATTAAATGAAAGCAGTCTACACATCTAGTTGTTTTAATTTGAATATTGTAGCTGAAACTTGTCCTGTTGGTTATACTGGGAAATACTGTGAAAAACAGTATTCTTATCCACACTATGGCATTGGCTGCCAACAAAGCTGCTTATGTTCAAAACGACGCTGTAATGTTTCCACAGGCTGCCAATTCACCAAGACAGGTACATTGATATGGTTAATTAAAAAAAGAGACACAAACATTGCTGAATGCTTAGCACATACATTGAGCATTTATATTAAGACGACTGGATGGTCGTAGCCATTTTTAGACTGTACCGACCTCCTTTATGAGAAAAGCTCTGTATAAACATATAGGAAAATGATAACATTTAAAAGCTACAATTCATGGATTTTTTAATACTTAATAATAGTTTATACCTTAAAAAATCATATCTAAAAACTTAAAGAAAATATGATGGTTAATTTGTTAACCACCCAGCCTCCTTAATGTATTTGTTTGTGTAAATACGAGTAGTAAATCTATTTAGAATTTCAAAAAATAAGATAAGTTTTGATGGCTGTAACAAACTACTGTATCTATTTGTTTTCAATTTTATGACTTTATATATGATGTTTATGTAATGTCTTTCATTTAGAGTAAATGATTTTAATTTAACGCAGAATTTTCGAAAAGATTTGTATAATTAGAAAATATTGCAACGATCAAATTCCTCATACTTTGTAGCTATAAGCATGCCAAGTAAGATTCGTTTCTAATTAGAATATGTTTATTTGATTGAGAAAATATTGAGAAGTAATATTGCAGACATTCAACTATCTTGCCTCAAGTTATTTGAAACATTGAATTTCGTTACAATAAGATAAGAAAAATAACATATTCATTTGGGAAAGCGTTTAGTTTTTAAAATTTCAAAAAATCTTGATCTGCATACAGATACATTTTATTAAATTATAACATTTTTTTCTCTATGAAGTAACAAAGAAAACAAAAGCACACAAGATGAATTCTTTCAACACGGCTAGATCTGATTCACACACCACAAAGATTTTCAAAAATGTCAGCAATGATTCATTTAAACAAACCTCGGGTGCCCCTGTCAATTCAGGTAGGTTTATGGTATTTAATTAAAATGATTTAAAGTTTATAATATAAAGAAGAAAATAGACATAATTTTGAATTAAGTTACTAAAGTATTTGATACATTATTTTCAAATCTAATTTTTAGCAGAAACTGATTTTGCTGAACAGTCTCGACGTTTGGGTAAAGTAATCAAAAAATTATATCAAATTTACCGTATTTGTGTTATCATTTCAAATGTAATGCTTCTAAATTAACTTTAAATGTACATTCATAGTTACAGACAAATCTAAACAATAATTTAAATTTCATTGATAAAACTGTACATTGTGTACAAACGTGCAAATTGTGGTCTGTACAGATGATGACTTTTATGGAGATGGTTAAGATGTTTGTTTGAATATATCTAAAAAAAAATCATTATATCCAGTTCGCCACTCGTATTAGAGACATGAATTACACGGTACATTACGAAACATAAATCTCTTTCTTTTCACATCAGGGCATAATTATATTCTGTGTATTTTTTAAACGGTTAATCACTTTGTTTAATTACATGTAAAAGGCCAACTATTGTGTAACTGTTGGTGTATAGCAGTATATACATGCATGCATTTCCTTATCTTTTTCAATTATGTTGCAGATGGATTGAACATAGAATCAAATACGAATCTATTTTTCAATTTAAGAGAAAGTAAATGGGTACAATTGTGCTTTGTTTTGTTTGGAATAATGTTGTTTGGATTGTCCATCGGTCATATTGTTTTGTCAATTATCCAATGTCTGAGTAGAAATCGCCAATAAAAATGGCTTCAATAATCATACATCTTCGCGAGAAACAGCTGTAGATCTAAGTGCTAAAGTATTCTATAATTGGTCATTGACAAGTGTTTCCTTATAACATTTTTATAATTACTTCCTTGTTTTTTGCGAATTGTTTTGTTAAAATTAATGATATCATTAATGACTTCCTTTGCTGTTAATTTGGCACATAACTGAATAAAACTGATTTATCTGCAGCAAATAGAAAATTAGTTCCTTAAGATTGAGTACCTCTCACAGATAAAATGCAATTATATCTCTGTGGTTGAACCAAGAGATGAGAGTGTGTGACTTTAAACATGCACTTTTTTCATTAATCAGTACATGTATAACCAACTTAAAAATAAAATGAAAGGGTCATGTTGAGGATTAAAATATTCTATAATGAATGACAATGAATGACCGATGTATGCCAAATAAAAAATATTCAGTGTAAGTGCAAAAGTTATAATAATACAATGAAGAAAAAAACATTATGTCAGAGGGTCAATCGAACTCTATATAATCGATATATAATCGCTTTATGAACTATTCGCTGTTTGAAAATACCTTAGAAGACGCGTTTAAATTTGAAAATACATGTACTTATCGTTTACATCGTGATTTGTCTTCAAACGTGGCTACATGTAAACAATCAGATTTTTTAAGAAATAAAGGGAGTACATGTACATGTACCTGGCATTAACGATTATTGCAAAAGGTTGTCCTAGAAAATAGTCAAAAGTTTCTCTCTTTACATGACTTAAACAAGAGGCCTATTGGCCACATCGCTCACCTGAGCAACAATAGCCATAAGGATATCAGATTTTTGGAGTCATATACAAAATACCTGGACAAAGTAGAATAAAAATATAAAAAAAAAATCATTTTTTTCTTTTTATTCAGATATTCTTAAGTTGAAAATTGAGCTACTTTTGAACATGATGATTTCAAAGTCATATCACATAATGAATATTATAGTTCTCAAGCAATATCTATAAATCTACATCAAATTTTAAGCCCTTTGTGGGCCCAAAAATTGTCAAAATTCTATGCAATTTAGAATCAATGATATGTCAAGATGCTCACATTTTAGTAAAACCATGTGTTATAACATTTGAGTTTGCAAGAATAATTTTTTTCCTATGTAAAAATTGCCCCTCCCCATATAGTGGCCCCACCCTTCTCCCGGGAGTCATGACGTTCACAACTTTCAATCTACACTACCTAAGGATACTTCCACACAAGATTCAGTTTTCTTGGCTGATCGGTTTATGAGAAGAAATTTTTTAAAGATTTACTCTTTATATTCCCATGTAAAAATTCAACCCAGCATTGTGGCCCAACTTTACCACCAGGGATCATGATTTTACAACTTTGAATCTACACTACCTGGGGATTCTTCCACCAAAGTTTCAACTTTCCTGGCTAATCAGTTTCCGAGGAGAATCTTTTTAAAGATTTAATCTATATATTCCCATGTAAAAATTTGCCACCCCCCACCCCCATTGTGGCCACACCCTACCTTCTGGAGTCATGTCTTTCACAACTTTGAATCTACACTACCTGAGGATGCTTCCATACAAGTTTTAGCTCTCTTGGCTGATCGGTATATGAGAAGATTTTTTTTCAAAAATTACTCTATATATTCCTATGTAAAATTTCAACCCCACCATTGTGGCGAAATCCTAACCCCAGGGATCATGATGTTTACAACTACCCTCTGGAGTCCTGATATTCACAACTTTGAATCTACACTACCAAGTTTTGATGAAAGTGGCACAGTAGTTCAGGAGAAGATGTTGAAAATGTGAAAAGTTTACGGACAGACAGACGTACAAACAGACAGACGGACAGACGGCCGGACAGACGGACGATGGACAAAAAAGTGATCAGAGCTCACTTGAGCTTTCGGCTCAGGTGAGCTAAAATGTATACATCCAATAATTACGCATAAGGTATATGCATCTTACTTTGAATTAATTGAGTAAAATTCATGTACGATCAAACAATGCGAACAGGAATAAAGCAACAATAAAAATAAAGTCTTTTACTATCACTTTCTCTGATAATTTTATTAGCAAGTTCATTTGTGGCGTTCTTGTTTTTATTTTCTCTTACCTGAATCTTAAGCGCGCAAACATTGATCGTTGACAATAAAGTCGTTTTAGCACAAATATACACAATCTTAATAGATAACTAAAGCTAGTTCTTTTACCAAACGCTCTCCTAATTCCTCAGAATCCGTTCGCTCGTCGTTCACATTAGAAAGAAGAACACTTCAGGGACTACACATATGTCAATTGATTTATTTGATAAATAAAACCAGAAAAAAATGTACTATTTTAATGTAATCAAGAACCATTTACCAGATCGAATTTATTGTATTTACATGGGTGGTGGGATTGGTGGTTGGTTTGTAACTACATCAAAGAATGGCCGATCGAGCCGATAAACAGTATGGTATGATATATATTTTAGTTCTAAAAAAAGAAAAGCGTTGGGAAGAAAAAAGAAATTTTGGTTGTTTAGAGCATAAGCGGTAATGCAATTTTAAGGCATAAACCTGGAAGCCTTCATCTGTTTTATATGCTTTCAAATTTGGAATGTAACCCTCAATAACAACACCATTAAATTAAAGTTAGAAGTTAGATTGCAATTGATACTCTTGTGTCTTTATTTTTATATCAAATTTTCAATAAGAGAACATTAACTAATTATCCAGGGGGTTTTTTTCCCGGAAAATTGTTTCCTTGATGAATGTAAATCCGTATTTTGCATCATTTTGCGATACAGACTCAATTCGTACACAACATGTTTATATTCCTTTTAGGCCTTATGTGATAACATTGTGCATTGTCAAGCTTTAAATGATTAACTATGATGCATATGATGCTCATTGCAGTTTATTTGCTTGTACTGTAAGTATCTGTTCACTTACCTTGTGATGATGATATAATTTATTTACATTTTGACGTATATATATTTAAAGAGACAGTACAGCTGAAAACACATGTGTCTTTAACTTCAGATTTACCACTTGTATCTTTAGGAAATAAGAAATAACGTTGATTGTGAGAGTTGAAGTACATAAAAATCCCTTTCACATACCTAATCAATGTAATTACGAGCTTCCGGAAATTTAAGGGTTGTACAAACCGGATTAATCTTAAATTGTTTACTTGTACCACGTGGATTTTGATTAACACTAATTGACACATGCTGAAAACTACGAGATCTTCGCCTGACTACGGTCATCATGGAATACGAGGTAAGAAGGAACACGTCATGACTTTCTCGATAATTTATAAACAGTTTACCAATTTCAGTTCATTTTAAATGAACAAACATAAATAGGTCAAATAACCCCTCAAGGGGCCTCACTTACTATCTGAATATAGGTTGTAGCAAATTCTGTGGTAAAACCGCAAAATACATGCTTACAAAAAATAATTCTGGTTATTTTGAAAACGTTGAACAATTATTATCTGGGAGAAGTAGAAAAGACATATTTCTATCAACAAACCTGTCCAGGAGAATCTTCGCAAGCCCTGCATGTGTTTTGTTTATAACAAATACGCATGCGTAGTAGTATATCCGTAACACGTTGTGATGTATATATTTATGGATTATACATAATTATTAATTTAAATGAAATAATTAGATTTATTTCATGGAGAAATTTGTAATTTTCTGAAAGTTTATACATTTATGAGTAATACAAAAATACCGAACTCGATCGGAAAAATTTTTCAAGTCGGTTTTTTCTATGATTTTTACAGGCGCGATTCCTTTGACTACAATATGATGAAATTTAACATCATTTTGAAAATTTGACAATTTTTGACACCATATTTTAATAGTACATGTAATTCATTTAAAAATCAAAGAGATAAATTTATATTAATAAATCTAAAACAAATATGAAATATTTTTCTTTAATATCAGGTGTAGTCAACTAAGACCAAACGACAAAATGAATGGCGGGAACTGATTTTGCTGGACAATCTCAAAGTCTGGGTAAATTAATCTGAAAAAAGCTTTGATTTCATTCACATTATTTTTTTGATGCATTTCTAATGCAACATACACGTATATTCCTTTCTATCAATTAAACTGTATATGTAAATGTGGGATTATTGTGCAGAAAACTATTCCTTTTCTAATATGAAGTATTTTGAATCTTTTATATGATGGATACAAAAAGATTATAAACTGAAATTGACAATGTTTTGTAACAATTGTAGATATGAACCGAACAGAATCAGTTAATGAACTTTAAAAACATTTAAACGTGAAGGGTTTTAAAAGATTGTTTTTAGTTTGTTATTTGGATGTTTTTTTATTGGTTTGTTTTTTTTTTTTTTGGGGGGGGGGGTTGTTTTTATTTTGTTTTGCCTTTTTTTAAATTTCTTAACAATGTGGTTTGAGTATGTACACGTTTTGATATCTATATATCTAAATGGCATTACTAAAAAGCTACAATGTGTACAAGACTGCATGTAAGTGGTTTGTTTTCGTTAAACTGGTAAATATAATCCAGCCAGCATACGTAGATGTTTTTATTTAAAAAAAAATATTTGTAAAAATACATGTTTGACTTAAAAATACAAATTGTTATCGGAATTGTTTGAAAGTCACTTGTTTCAAATATCACACACTATTAAAATCTATAATGTCACTCGGCATAAAATCGGTCGGTTTAAAAAACATGTTCAATAAGTTGTACATAGCCAGTTTGTATATGCAACTTTGAAAAGTTAGAACTTTAATATGATGTCACCTACAATTTTGTATAATATGTTCTTGCAACTTATTTTATCATACGTATCCATTTTCTATATTTTTTTTCCAGATGGATTAATCAAAGAGACAAATGAGCCAATTGTGAATCAACCCGCCTTTTTAAAGGAAAGAATATGGGTCCAGTTTTGTTTTGCTCTTTTCGGAATAATGTTGCTTGTATTGTTGATCAATCATATCGTTTTATCAATTGTCCAATGTATGAACGGAAAACGCAAATTAAGATGATTTTCGTAATCACACATTTTTGTCAGAAAAACATGAAGCTCTAGGTCTAAGTATGAATATAGTTTATAATTGGTAAAGTGTTTCCTTTAATAATATACTCAATGACTTCCCGTTCATATTTTGAATTGTTTTTGTTAGAATCATTAATCATTCTATGTGTTGGTAATTGTGCAGATAATTGAAAAAAAAAACCCTGATTTGACAGCTCTAAATATTACATATTTTCAAAATTTGCGTATTTACGCTATGCTAAGTGACAATGTATCTTCAAAAGAAGGGAATTAATCTAACATTACTTTATCTCACTCGTTTAACTTGGATACCTCTATATTGTCTAGATAAGTAAATATATTTCATGGTATGGTAATAATGGTTGAGATATTTGTAGTTTTAAACGGATTCGTATAGTAATTGATCATTTCTACTATTATTGAATTTGAAGTATTTTTTATTTCTCCTTTTGGTGTTTTTTGTTCTTTAATTATATTAGATTTTTGATTTTGTTTTTCAAAGTGTAGATATTTTGTACTTTTGTTTGTCACTTTCTATCTATTTTGCTTTTGATCGTATGTGTGTCCCTTTTATCTTTTTGACATTAAGGTCATTCAATTGAGTACAAAGTGTTTTCAATACATAAAAATCAATGTTGTCATATTGGATGCTTTCAAGCGTTTCTATTTCTTTTTCAATTAAATCGATTTTTTGTCTCATGCTCTTCCGTTTGCTTTTTGCATTAATTATTAAAAATTCTTTCATTTTGCGTTTAAAATGTTCCCACCTATCTATCAGATTTTGCACATAATTAACGTCATTAACTATTGCAGCAACATTGTCCTTGTATTCTTTATTCTCTAAATATGAAATATTTCAGTTCCAATAGCTTGATCCTCTGGGTTTTTAGAAATATTAAAATATATTTTTGAATATCTATGATCACTCATTCCTGTACCATGAGAATTAGTTCACGGTAACTTTGTAACAATAATATTACCAAGCTGGAAACAAAAATTATTACTCATAAAAATATAGTATATTCTACTATAAGCGACATCTTGAGCATTACACCGTGTATAACCTTTTAAATCAGGTTGCTCGTTATTCCAAACATCAGTCATATCTACTAGTAGTTGTTTCAACAAGTTTATCAGGCGATGCTTACTTTTATCTTGTTTGTCATTAAGAAGGCAGTTAAAATCACTACATAGAATTACGTTTTCATTTTAACAATCTTTAATAAATGTTTGGACTCTTTTAAAAAAAGTCAACCCTTTTGTTAATTTTGTTTAGTGCATATACATTGATAATCATAAAAAATCACTATCAATTTCAACATTCACTGATATTTTTCTACCATTAATTGACATTAAACATCACGTCCGGATACGAATTCGGAATCGCACTGACAGGTGTGTAACTCATTGAACGTGATTGGTTTATATCGCTGCTCACTGCTTTGTTTTGCATTTTGTTTCTGCTGTGGACTGCTCCATTGATCACTCTTTTTAGTTTACGAGCCTTTTTTCCCACTTTGCTGAGGATGTTTTTACCCGGCCATGCTTCCTGCTTGGTATTTTCCGTTCCTATTTTGTTGAGCCCGGTCACCCAGTTGCTGTTGAAGGTCGATTCAATTACTTCTGTCATGACGATTTCACATGTACTGGACCGCTGCTCATTGACTTGATCTTGTCACCGAGTCGTTTGGAAGAAAGAGCACCGTCAGTTATTTGGATGATTTTGACTGCATTAAGGCCACCGCATCGCATTGCCTTAGCATATTGAAATGCATGTTCGGTTGTTTTGTGACAAGCCCCCTATAGATTGATCTCACATGGGAAACAGTTGGATAAAACATTACCGTCTCCATTGAATGCGAACACATGTTGCTAAGGTTCATTGAATTAACATTGAGGGTTGCCAGGGGGATGACTTTTTACAATTTTCCTGGTGTTATCTGAACCGTAGTTTGTGCACAATATTCTATTTTTCATGTTTTGGCTGCCCATAGTGAAAATAAGGCATCGTAGCCCAGCGCATTGATGAACTCTAGCAATAAATGTTCCCGGGGGAGGAGTACTACGTAAACAACGCGGTTGCCATTCAACATACTCATAATTCTGTGTGTGATTGAGTTCTGATTTTTTCATAGATGGTTTTGTTTTTTAAATCTAATTTCAAGTCATCTAGTTCAGAAACAGAACTGTCGGACACCGAAACCGGTAATCCTCAAATTTGGATTTTTGATATTATTTTTCACTAGAATTATGGTTTCCTGAGGAATGGACTTGCTCAGCCATGACAATACTCATGGTCGCACAGGTAAATGGTGCAAGTAATGCAAGTGGTAAATGCAAGTGAGTAAATATTAACCCGAGTTCACAATACGGATCACATGTATAAACATGCACAATGAAAATCAAAATCCATAAAAACACAGAGTAAGAATAGATAAACATATGTACACAATCAAGAATGTTCCCTGGCACTTATTCGATGGTAGTGTAAATAATCAAAACTCAATAAATACTTTAAAATTGCCAAAAGATCCAGGGTTACGGCGCAACACGTCTACCTTGTCGTGCGTCACGTGACATATATCATGACAAACGAATTAACTCGTATAGCGAACTGATTTTGAGTCCCGAAGAGGTGATTGATAACGAAATTTAACACTTTTGTAACGAACTTCTTTACTCTTTACAGTTGAAATACTTTGCATTACCATTTAATGTAGTAGTTTGAATAAATTTATTTTCACATACATTCTTCAATTTACAATCCGATTATTATAGGTATCGAAAGAATGAATTTTAATTCAAAGCCTAAATAAATTCGCAAAAAATGTAGTCTGGTGAAAGAAAACATTATATAGCGAATTTGCTATAGCTATTAATATGAAATTTTTTTATGGATATAACGAATTACTGATAAAACAAAGTAAATCCATTGGTCACTAAGACTTCGTTATAACCGAGTTTTACTGTAACTTTTTGCTTTTCGTTTAGGAGGAAACAAGGTAGTTAATCGTTTAACACTGTTAGATACACATTTGATTCTCCTCCATTCCCTGAGTCCGCCTTGCTGCTACATTTATCAGTAGGTATAACGTAAGTTTCTGACTCAATCGAACTCAGTGATGCCCTTCTTCCAGGATTTATCCTTGAAGGTAAAACATAAGAATAGTGCGACACGTTTTGATTGAATAATTGGGAAACACTGTGTGGTTCTAGATGAATAACACATTCTTTCTTCTTTTGAGAGATTGTCAATGCTATCTTAATCTCTCCATCGTCGTTGTCAGATAAAGTTTTGTTTCCTAAATCATTTGTGTGTTTTAACGCGCATGAGAGATAACGATTTTCTTCAATATAGTCCCTTAACCTGCTATGTTTTCTATACAGCAAATATACTGAGAGCGTTAGAAAGAATATGATCAAAATAAGACATCCCATGGACACCAGAATGTTCACTGGTGGAAACGAATGTTGATTTGGTATTGGTGATAAACTATCGCTTTCAGTGAATAAATTACTTTCAGAAGTATGATAAAAAATTGATGAAGAGGAATCAGATGTGGTCAATTTGTCGATGGTATCCAATGTGGTTGAATCAGCCTGTCCCTCAGTGTGGCCGCTTGTTTTGTAATATTCTATTGATATAAAAACTGTTACATTGATTTTTTGATTGATTTACAGATAATCTCTCTCTCTCTCTCTCTCTCTCTCTCTCTCTCTCTCTCTCTCTCTCTCTCTCTCTCTCTCTCTCCTCTCTCTCTCTCTCTCTCTCTCTCTCTCTCTCTCTCTCTCTCTCTCTCTCTCTCTCGCTCACCTGTTGACGTGAAATGTTTGGTGCACCCAGTTGATATCAAGCAGAACTCACGGGAGCAGTTACAGACACTTTGACACTCTAAGCCGTACAAAGGGTAGACACAGGGAATTTCACACTGAAGGCCGACGTATCCGAGTGAGCAAGCTAGAGTATCAACAGCATGTTTAGTTTGGAAGATCAAACCAATGAGAAAAAAAATGTCAAATTTGTCGATACTTTAATTGACATACATAGATGTGTATGCATTAATAAATAATTTAGGTATCTTCTTAACACTGAATACTCATATGATATGTAAATAATATACAACATATTAGTACTGAAGATACATGATTAACAAATACTACAAGTTTTAACGTATTTTACAACACGCTGTGCAATAAAGTAAAGCGGATGGAATAAAGTTAATAAAATATATCATTACTAGTGTAGACAAAGATACATTAAGTAGGTCCTTATGAATAGCGTACTATTTAATTTAATTACAGGTAATGGTTAAGTCTGGGACAATAAATCTGATATAAAAAAGCTTTCGTACCGATGCAATCTCCAACAGTGTTGTTCCACATAAAGCCTGTGCAACATCGTATCATTCCATTCACAAGTCTGTCAAATGTAAATGATTAAATAATGTAAAGAACCATGTTTTTATTTTTTACATAATTAGCCATTTTTATGGTTGTGTCTTAAATATATCATATTAGACTATGTAAAGAGTTTGAACTGAAAACAGATATATGTATATATGTATATGTATAACTTACCTTTTCACGCAATAGTTTCGCGCAACTGTAGTTGCAAATAATATTAAGATACAAAAGTTGAACAATGTACACTTTCGATTATTAACATGCATTCTGTTCATATTTTCACAATTTAATCCCGACCTGCATAATCTAAAGAAAAAAAATAAATAGTGTATAGAAATGAACGCATAATTTATTTAGAATTTCCAAGAAAATTATGCAGCATTTTTAAAGAAGTGATATTACAACAACATACAATCAGATAACTTTAGATTAAAATGTAATGGTGCAATAATGATGACTAAGTCATGTTTCGATGTAACAATTGCACAGTAAAGCTGGCACACATCATTTGGGGCCTCATATAATGTAACACGGAAGTTTTTTGAATTGCTCGATATACTATCAGTTCTCATTTTATATCATATTTTGACATTTTGCATGCATACTTCAAATTAACTCTATATTTAAATCACAATTTAATCTAGTTTTTACATAATGTGTTTGATCATAGATCATAATTGAAAAATTGCGTTGCCACAATACTGTCATGCCTGAGTAAATTTCAATTTCAGAATACTTCTACAACATTATGTAATCACGTGGGGAATCTCTTTAATCTTATTTAAACTTTTAAAACATGTAAGCAACTGTAATGATAATGAAGAAAATAACATTATACAATATAATATGATTCAATATCTTACGATGGTACAAAGCAAAAACTATCTATCCAACATGTCCCTCCAGTGGATAGTTTGTATAAGACAAACTTGAGTGTAATAAATTTGTTTTTAAATCTAGGAATTCCCCTGGAAATCCTGTGCTAATAGGTTAGCAATATACATAACGATATGCCTTGTATTTAAACGGTAGGGAATGGATTCTATAAATAGTACTGTAAAATTCATTTCGTGGCTGAATGTATATTAAAATAACCTGTTTGGTTTCATTTTCAGATTCGATCGGCGATTTTAAATATTTTAATTATTAAATTTCTTTTTGTGTAAGAGATAAAACGTGACATACAACAATTCATCATGAAAGGTATGTAATATTTTCCATTAATAATGAATCTTATTTAATTTTGTTAACGTAGTTTTTTTTTCTCCAAAAATTTAAGATTTGGATTAAATTGAAAATTTTAAATAGAATGAAAACAAAATAATGTTTCTATCAGAGAATGCATAGTTTTATTGTATTAATATAGCACCAATGCCAGTATTTTATTCGGTAAGCTTGTTTTGAATATTTTTAGATTTGGGTTTTGAAGATTTTTTCTTGTGTTTTTTTTCTTTTTCTTTGCATCGTTTTCTATACATCGTTTTATTAGACATATAGAGGAGTGATTATTCATATAAGTGGTACCCGATGCTTATATAAACACAAGCAGTGTGTTTACGACAACTAACAATTACATGTGTAAATACAGATATATTCATTTAAATACTAATGTTCATCATATTAAATCTTTTTCTCTTTTTGAACATTTAATACAGTTCATGCCTGAAAATGTGAAATTTTCTTTACATCAAACAGAAATACTTCATTCTTAAATTCAACGCTAAGTTGTATAATCAGATATATAAATACCTTTTCTTAAAATAGAATACACCCAATAATATTCCAATTACTTTTACACAGGTTTAAATTAGAGTTTAATGTGGAACGCTATTACTGTCATAAAGTTTAAAAATTAAAGGTTGAAACCATGCTATTATTTATTTAATTTAAAAGTGTTTTTTATGTGAATAAGTTCGTATGATTATGCACTGAATAAAAGAGTGCTTCTGTTGGTTCCCATAACTTACGGTAGTCAATAAAATAACATGTTTACTTCTTCATCTACAGAACAGGATTTAAATCTTTTCAAGTTACTTTGTATTGTGCTCTACTAAAACGCTGCAGGATTTACCTCATTAATTTCACAATTTGATTTTTTTACACCATTTAAAATTAGCTGAACACTAAAAGAAAAGTAGTTGACACAACGACAATGTCAAATTGGAACACCAATCTCCTTGTTATCTCGACTTTAACTAACATGTTGAACAATAACACATTTACAAAACCTTTCTTTTTATCTTAAGGAAAAAGATTGTCCTTCTTACATGTACATGTATAAGTGATTCATAGGGTTTAGACGCTTCATTCAATAGCTCTTACATGTAACAGGCAATCTTGTTAATATGATAAATTACTAAAGAAAAGATCCGTGTTTTAGATTGTTTGTATATCTACATTTATTTACACATAATATAAATGGGATAATGTATTCAAACTGTAAAGAAATGCGGTAGAAAAGTGTTAAATTTTGGTCATTATTCACCTCTACAGGACTCAAAATCAGTTTGATATATCCGTAAATTGGTTTTTCCGAATTCATTATAACCGTAAAATTTTGCAAAGATTTATTAAGAAATTTACCGGGGACTCGAACACTTCGCTTTATCCGAAATTTCGCTATATCTGTGTTCGTACTAAACTTTACTGTAAAGTGTTCTAATTCATAACCGATTATCATTTTCATATCATCTTTAGAAAAATAAATTACAAATCACGGGAATTTACTACGTTTCACCATTGTTTTTTTCCATTCATAGTCATTTTGCTTTATGCTCATTTTTTCAGTTGAGAATGTATAAGGTCAAAGTTGTTATATTCATACTAAAGTTGTAAGATTAGTGGTTAATTTAAAATATTTACATTTTTCAGTGTCTTTGTCAGTGATAACAATATCAATCAATTTTACATTATACAGTCCAATAAATTCAAATGATATATTGTTGGGGTTTACATAAATTATATTCATATTTAATCGTACAATTGCTGATAATTATATAAATATAAGTAATAAGGATTCATTCTTTGAAATATTATGTGATGATAATTTCGGTGGAGGGGGGGGGGGGTGATCAAATTTATCTTAAAGACCTTCGGGTTTTATTGAACTTGATTACGCCCCGACCGAAATTATCACCTCGTTATACTCAAAGAATGATTCCTTATTCCTTGAAGAAATAGTGTGTGAGTGGTTCTACAAGTTTCAAGACTATATACATTGTATGTGTGCCACCGCGTGCGATTAGATACATCCAACACATATTTCACTAGGTTACTGTCTATTTTTCCGATTCATTCTGATTCAAAAGACTGTTCCAAAGACAAACATCTCGACTTCAGTGAACTTATCAAAACAACTGTCCACTGCTACCTTATGTTTGTTGAAATAAAGTTTGAGAATTACTCATGAGTTATTTTAAACAAATTGTTCATCTTTCGTTTATTGTGCGTTCACCGTTCACTTTGCACTTGCGTTTGCGCTTCGTTTGCTAACCGCTCACCAACCTCTCATTACTTCACTCAGCGTTCACCCACCGTTCACTCACCGTTCATGTGAGAAAGAAAAATGTTTTAGGGGTGAATTAAAGAATTATATTCTATTACTTATATATATATATATATATATATATATATATATATATATATATATATATATATATATATATATATATATATATATATAATTATTTACAATTTTACACAATTTTTATCATGCAAATCCTGACTGTTCCTCATCAGCGTACGTCATTTTACAACCAATTTGTTCAAGTAATGAATAGTGTATTACAATGCACCACGCAGTGCAAAACATTGGAACCCGATTCTGCTTAAAACATTAATATTATCACTCATTTTAGGCTACGTGCCAACGATGCAATTTATTAAAAAAAGAATGTAAATATTGTTAAGTTAAGTTAATGATTTGTATTTGCTGATAATACACATAAGTTTATTTTTGGAGTTTAGCAGAAGGTCAAAATAACTAGTTCACCAAAGATATTAGTGGTATGTGACAGCATGTCTCGATTACACATGCCATCAAAACATGTTTGACTAACCTTAAAAACTACCTAGTGAGGGCCAGTGTAAAGAAGAATAATGACCCCCGTAAAATAATGGTCGGGGATCATTTTTCGACGAAGAATAATGACCTCCACCTGTAGAATAATTGGATTATTTTAAAGAAAAAAGACTTAGGGGTCATTTTTTAAGGTTAAACATGAAGAGAAATGATCCCCGTAGAAAAATTACCCCTGTCGTAAACAAAAATAGATATAGGTTACCCCTCATCCAAGCCATTCGACTTTTAAAGTACTTGTATTTAAAAAGAAAAAGCATCTATAGTAGTTCACATTATACAGTTTATGTAAAAGTAAATACAGTGCATCTGTTATCACCGTGTAGGAACGGACTGAAGTATAGTGTGTTGCATAACACAAAGTTCTTAAGGAGGCTGGGTGGTCAACACATTAACCATAAGATCTTCCTTAAATTTTTATATATGATATTTTTGTCCATAAACTAACATTTAGTAAAGAAAAAAATCCAAAAATTTAGTTTTTAGATTATCAGTTTCCTATATCTTTATACACTGTACGAAGCTCTTTTTCTTAGGAGATTTGAATACTATAAAAATTGTCACGACCATCGAGCCCTCTTAATGTTTCGATTTAAGGTTCCCCGATATACCAATATTTTATTTGATCGGTCGATAAAAAATATTTTTCAAAATATGATATTGAATAATTTTAAGTGATTTTTTTTATGTATTGTTTAAGTGAAACAGGAAAAAAGATCGTGTTGATTGTTAACAAGATATTTTAGAGCTGAAGGTTTGATAGATAGATCATTTGAGTAATAATTAGTGGAGTAAACTTTTCATCATGTTTGTTTAATCATTAATTCTAGGTGCTGCACTTGCATACCCAGTAGTCAGTTGGAGGGGCAACTCATAAACGTCAATGCAAATATAATTCATGACTAATATAGACTCTACTCTTTCATCGCCAATAATTGTAATTTCGTAATATACATGTAGTGACTTCTATATCGTACTAATGAGATACATGTAATTACTCGTTGTGATATATATAGCACAACAACACATGCCCTGACTCGGTGAAAAAATGGGTACTCCCGGTACATACACATAAACGCAAAACCACTGCACTTGATTTACAAAAGTGTACACACCTTTATGGAAAATCAAGTGCGCCCTAACTTTTGAGCCTATTTTACATATAACAAGAAAAGATACTGAAAAAGAATAAATCTTTAAGGTGGTCATTATTCTTCAGAGGTCACTTTTCTTCACGTAGAGTGTGCTCATTTTCATATAGATGACACTTATTCTTCAGGCAAAAGGGTCATATTTCTACGTAGAATAATGACAGGGGGTCAATATTGCCCCCCGATCATTATTTTTACGGGGGTAGTTATTCTGCTTTACAGCGGTCAAACACTGCTAGGATAGACTATTTGACTCCGTGAATCAAAACCAGATTTCAAACATTGTATTACTCAATATGTTGAACATCTTTTAATTGTCCGTTACGTTTTGTCAAGGCATAAATTCTTTTATTGCTTCTAGATTACCCTTTTCTGGACTAATATATGCTGCCAGCCATGTGTAGATACGAAAAGTCTACGGCATGTGAATAGTTGTCCATTAACAGAATATGAGTGGGCCGTGAAGGCGAAACAAATGAATTGCTCATCAAATCCCACATACATCTGTTTGGATTCTCCAACCAACCCTCTGGTATATCATTGTGTTCTTAACACAGATGGAGTTGGATTTGTCGAAATCTGCAGTCAGGTTTTCAAAAGCCTTAGTAAGTACAAAAATGCGAAAAATACTTTGTCGAGGTCACAATAAATCTTGCTATCTATTTGACCGTTCATCCGGCTGTCTGTTATTATAAAGGTTGTTTCTTTTTTTGGTTTTTACGCCAGAAGCACCAACTTTTAAGTCATTTACAAATACACACGTATCTTCCTTCGCCTTGCCATCTGTGAGATTGATCAACCCGATATATTTCTGTAGTGAGTCAGTAACAAACCTAATAAGTAATTATATTACGCTGTGTGTTTTTACGCCACGTGACGTCATAATTAAACATTACATAGCTTAAGGTGGATGATTGACGTAGAATGAAAAAGTAACAAAGTAATTCAGTTGAAAATTGTAGAGTAATAAATGTGAAGCATTTAATTTTGTTTCATTTTTTTCATAAATTGAGAAAAATATGTTAGGAAATAAAATGCTTGTTAATTAATCTTCAATGAACTTTTTTCCATGCGTAAAGTTGTTGACGTCTTGTATAGTAAATGTGTTGTGCTGCTCACAATTACAATGTTTACAGAAAAGATTGGGGTTAAAAAAGGACTTGGTTAAACATGTGATAAAAGGAATATATCATGATTTGCGAGGGTATATAATTTTTATCCAATGAGTGTTTTTTTTTATTACCTCGCCGAGGCTCGGGGATGGAAAACACACAATTCGTTGGATAAAAATAATAAGAGATCCTATATTTATACCTGTACGAGAAAAAAAAAACCAAATAATATATTTATGAAGAGAACTTAACTGCTGTTGTTTTTTAAACAGCAAATTATATGAACATGTTCTTTTGCAAATAATACAAATCCTTGTATTTTTTTTTTTTGTTGTTCAGGGACAAAAATAGGGGATCTTACATTATAATACACATAGAATATTACATAAAACACGGCTATTTGTAAAAGGAATAATCATATGTAAGTGTTCAAGTATAAAGGATTCTTACCTTATTTATCCCATCGGTTGAGTAAGAAAAGTCCCAGTGGGTGTCTTTAGTTTTATATCAAAGGATCTTTGATACTTTGATTTATGATGGTTTTGGAATAAACTCAGGCAAACAAGAATGCCGATATTTTATAATATTTAAAGACATGTCATATCGCATCTGGGGTCAGAAAGAGTCTGATGAATTGTTTTACACAACTGTTTTTAAGATTATAATTTGTAAATAAATATGACTCTTATTTATATATTTCAGGTTACTGCGTGGAATTTAGTAAAGGCGAAATGAGATTGATTAACAACTTTTCAAAAAGCTGTAGCCGAATGTCACCACCTTGTCCTTTGTTTTACCCATCATCAGATATATCTAAGTGTAAGGTTACTAGTAATTAGTAAATGCATCGAATAATAACTTCTTTTTTCTACTGAAAGTATTCCAGTTGGATTAATTTGGTTTTTCTATATTTTATTATTTTTAATTACATATTCTAAGTAACATGTAAGATTACATTAAGATTTGATTAACATTTACACATATTTGATGCAAACGTAAGCCCGTTGGTGTCATGTGGGAAAAAAATATTTTACCTGGCGGCAACTCGATTCGTTTCTTCTGGCGCTGCATAAAGATTATGTCTTGCTTATGTGTGCACACGAGTTAAATGGGAGTATTAAAGTCTTAAAAATCGCAACAAATCTGATGCACTGTTGCACAATACATACCTACTACAAATCTATGCGAAAAGAAGTCATCATTTATATCAATTTAAGACACAATGGTGGACCAGAACCAAAAAATACCATTGTTACATTTTTCTAATAGTTAGTCAAGTTAAATCGGAGAAACAGTAACGTATCTGTTTGAAGTATGGACTCTTTTCAGCAATGAAATAATAATATATTACAAGTTGGAAAAAAAATAACAAACATGGTATCATCATTAACAAAGATAATCATGAAAACCATTTAAATATAGGATCTCTCATGATTTGCGATGGTATATGATTTTTATCCAACTCGTTGTATGTTTTCTATCCCCGAGCCAAGGCTCGGGGAAAGAAAACACACAACGAGTTGGATAAAAATTATATACCATCGCAAATCATGAGAGATTCTTTTTATCACATGTTTTACCACGTATTTTGTTAAACCTCAATCTTTTCTATAGAATTTATAATTGTAAACCGCGCAACACATATACTACAAGACGTCAACAACGTTACGCACGGAAAAAAGTTCCTTAAACATTAACAAACAAACAATTCATTTTCGAGCATATTTTTATCAATTCATGAAAGAAAAAAATAAAACAGCATTAAATGCTTCACATTCACAACTCTACCCTTTTTAACTGAATTGATTTGTTACTTTTTCATTCTACCTCAATCATCCGCCTGAAGCTACATAATGTTTAATTATGACGTCATGTGGCGTAAGAACACACAGTGGAATATCAAAAAATTATCCCATGAGTGATATCCATCGCATGTTGAGATAAACAGGTGATAAAATAAATTTATTCAATATAATTAATGATTTGTTGATAATTTTTTGATTTCTCCTCATATGTTTGTCAAAATATAAATTTTAATTATAAAATACCATAGATTAAAATATAAATGTGAAAAGCGATTTTAAAAAAAAAATGTTTTTTTTTTCTAAATGCAAAGTGAGATCAAATTGTGTTCATTTATGTTACTGTGATCAGTATTCGTTTATCAGAACGTTAAAGAATGCCATTTTTGTTGTCCTCAACGAGCTTAAACATGCAGCTAGAATTTCCAGTTGCAATATGTGCATCGGTTGCACAAATTACTTCAGACACGATCACCCCAATCTTGTTTGGCCTGTGAAACCATTGAAACTGCGTTTTGCGCAAATCCATTAGCGAAATATCTACCTCATTGTCGTCTTTGTTAATGTATGAATCACTTTTCCAACAGATTACATGTACCCATATTTTCCATGAACTGCAGCAATCTGTTGCCCTGAGCACATTTTCTCTCCAACGATTCCATTTAAACAAGAACCGGATACACCCTATTTTACAAACTGGTTTTTTTTTCAACTTAAACCGTCTTGGTTCGACCTGATCCCCAATTAAATAAAAAACTCCAATAGCATGACCATCAGCATGGAGTTCTGTGAGTTAAAGAAAGATTCATGTTTCAAAAGAACAGCATGAAAAGTGAAATACGAATTAATGTACTACGACAATTACCAAACTGAAAACCATTTTAGGTTCATGTATCCATATATGTTAAAACAAGCTTATCTTCTAGGTGAGCTAGCGCTGTAACCATTTTTATACCCAAAAAGGAAGGTTCGTGATCAACTGGGTTATTTTGCTGAATTTCATAACGTTAAATCATGAAGAAGTATAGACAGTTTTGCGGGGGGGGGGGGGGGGGGGGGCAATATAATAGGATGAAGTTTTATCGGTCGGCAGTGACATCCGATTTAATGTTTGTAGACGTTAAAGTAAGACATATTAATCTTATTTTCTTTATATAAAAGACTGAACACAGTCTTTTACCTGTTAGTATATTTATCTATTAATTTATTTTTGTGTAACCATGCACTCTGAACTTTAAAAGAATTGTCATTTACTCAGGATTTTGTGTTAACTATATAATAGTCCAAGCAGATGATGCAATATCAAAATAGCCGTGATTATGCTTTGATTTAAAATAAATGTATAAACAAAATATTTAATCCTAATACATAGGCGTCAGAAGCACATTTCCCGCGTGAATGTCGTTTCTTTAATATTGCTCGGATTTTTCTTAAGCCAAATTGACCAATGAGAAATTATCCTTGTGCGTCAATGTAAATTTTTTCCGCTTGAATGTCGTTTCTTTGTTTATCACAATCGGGCTTTTCCGTCAAAAAAAGAAAAGTGAAAAATTATAGAATTATATCAACGTAGTACTGCACTGTATCAGTCGCTTCATGTTGAGGTTGCCGAAATTATATAAGAAGGAAAGCTAGGTTTTATCAGTTGATATGTACAATCTTGTTATAATTTGACCTAAGTTTTTCTTGTACATTTATGTGTAAGTTAGACAATAAATGAAGAAAATTAAAAATTCGGATCATATCTATTTTTCATGATAAAAAGAAATTGTCGTCATACAGTCTATCTACAGTAGTTTTCCAAGAATGCCCGACCGTGAAGTCGAGCATACGTATTCCAGAAATATAGACTAACGTAGTTGCTTGAGCTCGAGAGTGCTAGCAATTAAAAAAATGGTTACATAGGGTTCTAGACTATTTGATATTTGTTATATTTTTCTAAAAATGGGTGATGGGATTTTTTTTATGAGAAAAGGATTAAGTGTGGGGTGGGGGGAGGGTCGATAAAACTGAGAAAAAGCCAAATGAAACAAATAGATGCCAGATTTACAACAAAAACAACACATATTTAATTGATACATATAGACTTGACTTTTCAAAATGGCAAACCAAAATTACAGGAAAAATCATAAAATCTCAAAATTTAAATCATGAACAGGTACGTTATTATAACTTTATCGGATGATTAATTTTTTGTTCCAACATCAAAATTTTATCATCATTCAATATAATTAGTATTTTGATATTTTAAAGATAATTCAAAATATATGTCAAAAAATTGACTAGAAAAAAAATCTATAAAATATTTTTTTGTCGATTGATGATTATCAACCCCTAGATATTATTTCAAAAACGCGAAGCAATAAGTTAGTTACCGATCGGATATTTTGTTGCGAGTCTAAAAAGCCTGAAAAGAATGATACACAAGGGAGAATTCCCGGCTATCGGTACGAAGGAAAATCGCGGTAACGTATCAGTTTATCATGTATTTGTCGTGTCAAATCTTTTCTCTGCGATTATTAATGAGAAAAGCAAAAATGTGATGAAAAAAATCATTGTTTAAACATTATATAATTTCATCTTTATCTGTCAATTGTTAGAAAGGAAGTTTTCTTTTAATGATTTGCTTGCTAAATCATGTGAATTGGAATCACTTATCTGCTGTAATGCGAAACGTCTCATAGGCAGCTTTTAGTAAAAGGGAAGATCTTGAATTTTTGGACACACCGCCATAAACGTATGCATAGTGATTATTTTCTGCTATGTAGTAGTTTAAAAACACATCAATGGTACTCTAATTCATTACTGAATAATCATGCGACGTATCTGTTTGCGATTAGATATATATCTCAAATTGCATTTAATTAAGATGATTAAATTTAAAGGAAGAATTATGATTACCAATATCGTCCTGTAAGAAATCATATAATTGAGATTTCAAGTTTCAAAGTTTGAGTAGGTATAAAACTGTCCCAATGGTATCATTACGTAGTGCTACATATATTCAAGTAAACAAGATAAGGTACATGTATCAGATATGTAGTCTTACACATTGAAAATGACCAATATTTCTACATTAGGAGTAGTTTTACTGCTTAAATAAAGCTGATAAGTTTACATTTAGAGTGTGACATAGTTTTTAACAATGTAACATATAAGTAGGAATTTGCCTAAACACAATACCTTTTTCTCGTTATGTATGTATATGTATATATATATATATATATATATATATATAGTTTTATATATTTGGTTTTTCTTTGCAGTTAGAGAATGTTTGAACTCGGGGAAAAAGCCACCAGCAAAGCCTGATAAAGAGAACAGTAATGATATATTTATTGGCACTATGTAGGTTTGTCTTTAGATCCCCTTAAGGTAAATACGAGGGTCAATAAAAAAAAAACGAAGACTTTTGCCATAGCTATGTTATTTAACGTCATATTATTATTAAATTTGGTAGACATCATTTAGCAATTGTTTCAAACAATTTGAAATCAAAAAAGTTCATGTATTCTTTTATTTCTAAGAATTTTCAAGAATCTAACCTTGCAAAAATGAGGTCACGGCGCACGGTCAAACTTTGTGTTCTGTCAACAATAAACCATATTATGTTGAAAGCAATATCTCCATAAAATGGTCTTAAAACCAAATAATATTGAAACCTAAAATTAAGAATTGTCATTATATTCTATGTACCAAATAATGACGGGATATATAGATTTGTTGAACAGATATCAGTAACTAAAGACATATAGTCCCCTTTGAAATTGATTGAAAATAATGACGTCGCTGGACATCACGGCGCAACAAAAAGTATAAAGAGTATGGATTCAACTCGGGAAAAGCCGATAAAAACTGTGAAAATGCTCAATGGTGGAAAAAATAAGGAAAAAATTATTTGTACATTTGTGTTTAACTCTAACACATTTTGTGGGGGTTGTGGTAAATGTATTTTGAACATCAAACAGTCCGAAAAAGAGTAGAATATCTGTAAATATTTGATCAAAAGAATAAACAACGTCATCTGACATTCAGGGATTTTCTTACTGTAAACGAAGAGACATGCGGTAAAAAATAAGAAAACGCAAAAGACTCAAGGGGTTATAAAGATTGGATATTTCTATTAACTCTGCGTGCGTCATGTTGACGTCATGTTTTCAAAGTTACCGTGCGCCGTGGTGACAAAACATGTTGATTTTAAAATCGGGTAACAAAATACATTTTCATCAAATGGAATGATACTTCGTATATCAATAAAATAAGTGTTGTTGCATAAATTAATCTGTTAGTTATGACTTTAATGAAAAGTATATGATAGACAGGCACATTGTCTTCGTATTTTTTGATTGACCCTCGTATCTAACTAATGATACCAAACAGAACCATTATGACGTATTGATGAATTTTATACATCAGTTTACCACGTACGGTTTTAAGGAATTATGTAGATTATGAAACATTTTCTTGACATTTTATATTAAAACAGTTGAAAAGTAATCCTGGTACCTATAGTCAATTTGATATCATTTTAGAGAGGTCAGGAGCTTGTTTAAAACTGCTTTCAGAGAAACTGTACGCATTCTCGATATATTCAATAATCATCACAGATTGACAAACTATTAAATTTGGTTATTTTCTTCATATATTATTGAAAATGACAGTTTAAAAAACAATTTTTTATTTTGTTTATCTGATTTATAACCCCAAAACGCTCTATCAGACAAAGCTATTGCTATGAAACATCATTGAAAGAATTTATATTTTGAATTCCATAAACCAATAGGTACCTTTACGATCAAACCTTCACATGCTTATTTTATTGTTACCCTGTTCCGTCTGCCTGTCCGTCCGTCCGTTTGTCAGTCCGTCCTTCCGTCCGTCTGTCACGTTTTACTTTCTCAAACTGCTCTTACATCTTTTAAACCAGCAAACTGAACTCTTGGAGTATGATTTGGGATGTCATGTTGTTTTGTAAACAGGTTTCAAAAATTCTCTGGTAGTCCTGGGGGTCAAATAATTGGTAAAAAATGACGTTTTTTTGACAAAAAACCTTCTTTCTCGAACTCCTTTTACATTTTCAACAGTAGATAAACCATCTCTTGGAATATATTTTGGGGTGTCCTATTGATGTGCAATAAGGTTTCGGAAATTTCAATTTTGTCCTTGGGGTCATTAAATGGCTGAAAAATAACGTGTTTTTTTTTTTTTTTTTTACAAAAAGACTGGTTTCAAAAAACGTCAATTTCGTTTTGCAGTAGCCTAATGATCCAATAGGATATGCTTCGGGGTGTCATGTTGACGTGTAATCATGTTTCAGAATTTTTGTTTTTATCACGGGGGTCTGTGGGCATCAAAAAATTTTTTTTGCAAAAAACATATGGTTCCCAGAACTCCTCTTACAATTTATGCAGTAGCTATGTCATCTCTTGAGATATGATAGGGACTGTCCTATAGATGTGCAATAAGGTTTTAAGAATTTGAATTTCATCCAGGGAGTCAAATAGTATCTGAAAATTGACGTTTATCACTCCTAAAAAAACCTATTTCCCAGATCTCCTCTCATTATTTAATGAATAGCCACATTATATCTTGGGGTATGATAGGGGCTGTCATATAGTCATGCAATAAGGTTTTAAAAATTTAAATTTCATCCAGGGAGTCAAATAGTAGCTGAAAATTGACGTTTATCACTCCTAAAAAAACTACTTCCCAGAACTCCTCTCATGATTTAATGAATAGCCACATCATTTATAGGGATATAACAGGGGCTGAGCTATAGTTATGCAATAAGGTTTTAGAAATATAAATTTGATTCTGAGGGTCAATACTATCTGCAAAATGATGTTCCGTCCCATAAAAAACCTAATTCCTGGACCTCCTCTTATCTCTTGTGATTGAAATAACGTACGATAAGATGCATTAGGAGGAGGAATATATATGCTTTAGGGGTGGGGATCACAAGCATTTTTTTTTCAATTTATTTGATCATTTTTGATTTTGGGAGGGTGGGTGGGGTTAGGGTGACACCCAGATGCCATGACCTACTAATACCACAAAAAGATTTGCCTTGACATGGTCATGGTTCAAGAAACAAAAATATCTATGGTTTAGGAACGGGGATTTCGAAGATTTTGAGGATATTTGAAAAATATTCGACTATTCATGTTTTCGGGGGGAAAGGTGGGTGGGGAGATTCAAAGTCTCCTCTCACATTTTTACAGTAGCAAAATCATTTCTTGATTGGTTTTTTCTGTATGATGTCAGATGTACATAAAGAGATTTTGGGAATTGCATTTTAATCTTAAAGATAAACAAAATGTTATATATAATTGTGGAAATTATAAAGTCAGTCAACAAAAACCTTGCTCTAAAAAACAAAGCAGGATCATCATTGGGCTAGGGCTAGGAATTATACTACATACGAATAAGATAGGTTACTTGATTAGTTCTAACTCTGGAAAGTCATTGGGCTCTCAAAGGGGGCATAACCTATATACATGTACCAATTGATGTGCAATGACACAAGGAACAAGAATGAATATGGTTTAGGGGTGGGGATCTCAACAATTATTAAAATGTATTATCATTCCCTATTTCAGAGGAGGGGGTGGTGGTGGTGGTTTAAAAGCAACTCTTGGGTGGGGGTAGGGGGAATGACCCAAGGGGCAAGGGCCAATTTTTCTTAAATATATCTTGACATGATCAGCGGAATTGGACAGAATGATAACGATAGGGCATCGGCAGAGTTGGGCCCTAAATAAGTTGTTAATAGTTACAAAATCAATCTTCAAAAATATTGATAAGTATGTTATACATGTATTTAGAAATGTCTATATTTTCAAAATAATTAACAAATTAATCAGTCAAAATGAGTTATAAATAACCGATTGGCAATTCTGCAATTGATTGCCATCCCTAGTATAATATCACATGTATTTTTCTTTATATATAATTATACATGTATATTTGTTAACAGTCAGGATTAAAATGCACAAATTTTCATGAGTCATAAGTCTTGACATACCACATATCTCTTGACAAAAAAGAATAATCAAAATAAAAGAAAATTACAGTCATTAACTCTTTTTCTATTACTGGTGTATGATGATGGGGAAGGGGGTTTAATGGGGGGAAAAAAGCTGCAGCATGCCATCAATCTCACTAGAAATGTATATCTAATCCACACATCCTGGGGATGGGGAACAGTTAAGGCCCCTTCCCCTTTCTCCCTATTATAACTCATATAAACATGATATTTGATACCCAAATTTAATACAAAATGTTATAGTATGATACAGTGTGCTGGCAAAGGGAGATCACATTTTAGAAAGTGAAAGTAAAACTTAGCTGTTTTGTATACCGGTGTCTCATATTATTGCGCTACTACATGTATATGCTTACCAATATTGGTCAACATCATAATGATAATCCAATTAGAGCACAATATGAATTCCTTTAGCTGATCACCACAAAAGAAACATTTATTCATGATACTTAATCCTATTCTGCATATCGAAAACACAGATGCATGTACACCACGTGAAACCCACCTAACCAAATAGCTGGGTAAAACTAGTACCTGTTAATGCAACCTGTAGACCTGTGTTGTTTACGTAACTTCGGACAAAAATCATTTACTTGTAACATATTGCATGTATTTTTACAACTTTATTCTTAAAACCCCTTGCACAATTTTATTAGGTAATTAATTATGTAAAGCACAATTTTCAGCTTTAAGGTGGATATGACACCTATTTATTGTGATGTACTCCTTATCGAACGAAAAAAATAAAGTATAAAATATAATATTTTCCCCCAAAATAATGTTACCTAACAGCATAGTGCAATGGGTTAGAGCGTTAACAATGTGTCTGTAAGTAGAGAGTTTGAATCCTGCTGAGGCTTATCTTATTTTTACCTTAAGTTTCCAAAAAATTTTAAAACTTATTTTTTTACCCAAATATTCATTGTAATTTTTTTTAATTCTAAAACAGTGAAAGTTATTTAGCATATAACTACATATAACATAAAATAACGCACTTTTATCCACATAAATATCGACATGTGTCTGATATCACCTTTTAAAATCGTTAAAGCAGTCTGCAGTGAAAATCATTGGTAATTTTTACTACATAAATGAATTTAGATTTAGTTTTTTTTTTTTTTTTTTTTTTTTTTGGGGGGGGGGGGGGGTCTGGACTTCTCACCCCCCCCACCCTTTCTCTAAATCCACGCACACGATGATGTTGGCACACAAAAGCATAAATAAAGCAGGCAACTGCCGGGGGCGGGGGGCATGATATAATTTTGTTTGTAATAATTATATAGACCATACTTTCTATGACATGAAATGTTTAGATTTTTGATTAATTTAAAATTCATATGCAAACAGTTCAAACCCAAATTGTACTTAAAAGTAATAATTATATTTAATATGGGATGTGATCTCATCATTTATGAAAATCATAATTTTTAAAAAGTACCGGAAATTGCAATTGGCCTTCTTTAAAACAAGAGAATGTTATTTAGAGGCAAACACTTTGTGCGGGTATTACTGTCTAATGACAGCATCTAGTTTTGATTGTCGCGTGTAAGTGCTTCACGCGAAAAAAAAAATACAAGGAGTATGTGAAGGTTGGATTTTAATAAAACTGACGTCAAAATGAATTTGATATTTATAGAATTGGGCTGTCTGTTTTATTTACTGCATCTGTAGTAGCTCTTGGATGTTTAATAAAGAAAAGATCGTGGGGTAAGTAGAAATAATTGAAATGAATCAGTCTATTTTCCATCCTTATACCCGTATCTTTTTTTGGGGAGTTGAACTATGTTTAATCTCCCTTAGTCACTGGATGAAATATCTGGTTTCAGCGCTGCTGAAACTCTTTGGAAACTTTGCGGAAACTTGAGGTTACTTTAAGTTTCCGTCAGGTTTCAGCATGGAAACTTCAAGTTTCATTAAGTTTCCGCAGTGCTGAAACTTAGGCTGTCCACGAATCCAATGGTTTCCGCAACGGAAACTTACTGAAACTTGAAGTTTCTGCATAGTTTCAACCTCCATATACGATTGGGATACACATTGTATACAAAGGGTTTCCGCAACTGAAACTTACTGAAACTTGAAATTTCTGCATAGTTTTTACCTCCATGAACTGTTTGGATACATATTGTTTACAAATGGTTTCCGCAACTGAAACTTACTGAAACTGTATTTATTTTGCTTCCACAAAAACTTAGCATGGTTTCTAATACATGTAAAAACAACACCATTTCAAACAGTTCCAAATTTATTTTGTTCACAAAACTTAAAATGTTTTCAATAATAAATAAAATGCAGCCAAAATACAATAATGGAGAAACATTTGTATGGAAATTCTCTTATGAGGGACTATTATTTACAAAATGATAAAATTGCACAACTAAAAAAAAACTTCCCATAAAATTTGTACTTTTGTACTCATACTTGTTTTCTTCTTGATAAAATGCATACCAAACATCCCTTAATAATACAAAAGATATTACTTTTTTAAAAATATGAATGCAATTTACAAAACAACTACATGAATTAACAAAAAAAAACCCATCACCGTTACATGAACATGATACACTTGTCTCAATTTGTCTTGAACTACAATGAATATGTACACCATAAAATGTTTTTCTAGAGGCTAACGTGTCTATCTTTTGTGAAAAAACATACACTACAAGATAGTAATTGACTATAGAGGTATGACCCAGATATGATTTGAATATGTATGTGCATAAATTCCAAAATGAGGCTAAAGTGACCTACTTTCGAGTTGGGACAAATCTTTTCTTTGTTACCGGTATTTATATAATCTAATGTCTTACATTAGAACAGGATTTGACAGCATATTATTAGATATTCCAGAAAGTCCAAAGTGAACTTCTCATTTTCCCCAATGATGTACCAACTGATCAGATTTGATTGTCATAAGCCTTTCAGTATTTACGAGATGACCCAGAGTGAGATATAAGAAAGCTTGCGGTCCGATGGAATGCTATTAAACAAAGGAGCAAGTCTGTCAAATCATGTGCAAAAATATGATATACACATTTAAATAATTATGCAACACTCTTCATTCCTGATGAATATTGATATTTACACACAGTTTACCTTCCTACAATTCACTATTTTACCTACATTGATATTTTTAAGTCCAAGTAATAAATACATTGTTTATATATGTCAAATGTTACTACATGTACTTGCTTACTTATTGTAGCCTGAAGATATAAAATGCAAACTGTCACAAGGATCATTCACTATACGCTTCTCATCAATACCAGTATTTTACTTATGATATAAAAGCTAATTCCAATATTAGTTACATAAGACAGATAAAAAAAACCCACATGGAAATGCTATTGTAAACAACTTTCAGTGATTTTGTTATATAAAAGTTGTTATAAATGGGGTACATGTTATCTCTATATATTTTCATATTCGACATAATTGAATATTGTTTGGTGTATTTTTGATACATACATTCATCTCCTAATGCAGTGTTTTTATATGTATTAAGATTGATTTCTAAATTGTTCATATACTGCTGCAAATAAGAACTAAATTATCAATAAATGTAAACACAGTAAATAAAAAAAAAACACACAATGTACTAAATATCTAGATTTATATATATCTGATTCAGGATTTATATGATGCTTTTTCAGACAACGGTTGGTTAGTATAAGTAAATATGCCTTTTCAGTTCTCTATTTAAAAAGTACACATCATACCGGTAAAATAAAAATTAACATTTGGGGTTATGTTTGGATTGTGAACATGTATATGAATCAACTACTAGGTATCAACAACATCGTTAACACTGCATGTATATCAACTGGGAGATGGGTGGATACATGTTACCTGGAGTCTAATATTTTATGCAATACTTGCAAATATAACAAATTATTTAAGAAAATGAAAGTTAATATCAAGGTCTAATCAATCATTTGATAATATAAGTCAAAACCATGTTATTTTCTTAGATTTTAGCTTACAGACAGACATTGCAATTTACTGGTATTTGATTATATTAAAAGTTATTTTATAGTTTATAGGTTCTTTGAAATAGGAATACTTTACAGCTACCAAGTCTTTGTTCTGCAGAGATTTAATCAGGCCGTAGAGATGTGTCCATTAGAATGAATAAGGAGTGTTCTTGGCTGTTGTTGATGTAACCTCAGTTGTAGTTTATGGAAATAGGCCTTTCTGGTGGATTTTCGAGCATTCTCCAGGCTTGTGAAGCACTCACATAAGATCACAATTGGTAGTTCTGGACAGTGGTAGCATTTGATTTCTTCTTCTTGTGATGAACTCATTCCTTTCAGTGGGCTGTACTTTATGTCTGTTCTTTTTATCTTAAATAAGTATAATAAAGTTTCATTTAAATGATTAAACAACAAACATTCAGTGTTACATGTACAGGTAGATGTAAAAGCATATAACATTCATTCTGAATATAGTTCTCCAAGAAGCCACTTAACAGTTGCCAGTTGCTGATTAAATCATGTCATACAATGACTTCAGTAGTATCTGGTCTAAAATGTTTCATTTTTGTTTGCAATTAGGTTATTTTCACATTTTGATTCAATAATTGTTTGTTGAACAATGGATGAAGAATATGTTTCATCCCCCACCCAACCTCCTTTCCCAGAACTCCGACCTTAATTTCCCCCGCATTACTACACTAAAATTATAAAAATCTAACACGTCTTTAAGTTAAGGGTGAAACTAATCAATTTTCCGGATTTAATATTAAAAAATATTTTTTAAATACTTATGTTACATTTAGAGTTTGTAAATTGTGTAATGTGGGAAAAATATTCATTGTTCGTCTTGTTTACTAAGCATCATATATATTTTAGTGACGAATATACGTTCCTGGATATTCTATCAAACTCTATCTTGAGAATCATGCATATAAACTTTGTTAATGATTTGGTCATAACGTATATTTTAAAGAGATGTGGGAATAAAATGCCGAACCAAGTTTGAAAAAATGACGCCATTTTGATAGCGCGAGATCTCGTTTGCAAATGAGAAATAACTAAGAGCTTTGAAAATGTTATCAGGAGTATCCATATTGTAAACTAAGTTACCTTGATATCAGTTCTTCGTTCCTGCATGCATTATCTCCTTGTTGTAGAGGCTATACATGTTTTCTAATTCTCCATTTTACAACAGCACCTTCTTGTCCATTTTAACCTTCGCTCAGAATTATAAAGTGCGCCAAAACTGACCAATCAGAACCCGCTAAATCTTGGCGAAGTGCACCATGGGATAGTTTAAAATACATCATGTTTAATCAAAATTATCATCTTTTACTGAATATAATATTTTTTACATATATTTATTTTAGATATGAATTGTTGGAGTCAGTATTTTTTGATTAAGTACGAACAATTATTGGGGTTTTTTGTTACAATTGTAACACGTGATCAAAAAATGGCCGACCGTTTGTTTACAAATGGCTTAACGTTTTAATTAAACTAATTTGATTGTGAAATATGTTTCAGATTTTGTCTATAACTTTATTATATGTACACATGATTTTGCCAAACTAAATGATATAGCCATATAGTTTACTGTCAACGTAATCTTAACTTGTCCAATTTTCACCGCGATTCTGAACACAGTCATTGTCTTATTCAAAATATAGAGGTGTGAAAATATCAGGTTAAACACAGAACAGTTTCCACTTGAACAAGAATCACAAGTATAATTAAATGCCCATCAATTAACGGTGGTTTAGACAGTAGGCTGGTTAACGGGGTTTACCCGTGCGGTCAATTTACAACTACGATATGAATTGATGACAGTTATTTTACAATAACACATGTCCACTGCTTGATCACGATGAACAGAACGTTAAAGAAAATATTCATAAAATACAAAAGCATTTAACATTGAACAAGCCGGGAAGTAAGACGTGTGTGACCTCACACAATATGTGACTGATATATAAACTTTTAAATATTTTGTCAATAACTGAATATATTGCAAACAATTGCGTCAATTGCAATGGATTTTGACGATTTAATTCGAACTTAACCCTTACCCACCTACATATGAATAAAATGAACATTCTAAATACATAACTTTACATGTTATAGTTTTAAGACGTATTATTTAATAAATAATTTACATGTAGTGGACATGAGGTGTTTTGTGCTAATAGTTACTTAATTATTTGGTATACTTTCTACATCATATGTAATCAAATGTATCATCAAATTAAAAAACTGGGATTGAAATCACCTGCACCACATGACTAGTGCTGGATACAACTTTAAACTGATTTTGTAACATAACGTGTAACTGAAGTTAATGCTTATTATATCTGATTACAGAAACATGTAGTCTACATATAAATGGATCCATATTTGTGTTTACAGTACATAATGTAAATACAAAGTATTAATAGAAATGCACGAATCATGATACAGTCACACATAGTAAAGTCTAAAATGCATGTATTCTAAATAAACAATATCAGATTCAGACTCCAAGTGGTTTTTACTTAATATCATATATCAACTGAAGACTTAAAATGGTTTTTTCTGTGTACATGTATTGGCGTGGGATTTTAAAAAATGAACTCTAAAGTTCAGGTTGTACGATTTTTTGGTATGGTTTGTAATAATGTTGCATTTACAATGACTTTACCTTAATTTGTTTGCTTAATTAGTACACCAAGATTCATTAATTTATTAATTAAAGTGATGAAGGATTTAAGGAGTCTAACAAAACAGGTATATTGCTAGCTCTTATAATTAAATGAGTGTAAGTACATATTTATTATATGTATTTATATATATTATACATCATACAATGTTTGCCATATACACCTAGATTCTTTTTTTTTTTTACTGATTAATCATTAATTAAAGTAACTAATTAATTTTACTAACTGAGATACACACAAATTGAAAAACAAATTCCTGCCGGGCTACAGGTATAAACTCATGCTTAGTACTGTGTATATGTTATGTAACAGTCTTTTGTTCACTCCTGACAGAAAAACCCTGCAATCCACACAGAATATACAGGAAAATAACAAAGAGGAGGTCACCTGGACAAAGAATGTATACACATGTATACACGTGCCCCAGTACCTAAGATTAATGATTTGATTATTTAGCAAGAGAGACACCAGTTGTTCGTTTGATTTAAAATCAATTACTTAGCAAATTTGTTAATGGCCTTATTTTCCACATTTAAAGATAGTTACATGTATACATACAGTTTCAGTCACGCTGATACCTACTGTACATATAAGCATGTACGGATTCATGATCATGAGGCTAGAATTAAACTTAAACCTGTTAAAATTATTGATATAACTATCAAAACTCAAATAATTTTTAGTAATGGTTTCAGCTGTGTGTAAACTATTTGGAATCCTAACTTAAAGTTTCAGCATCCTGAAACCTAGCGGAAATGTGCTGAAACTGATTGATAATTCCATAATTTTTTACACCACTTTTCATACATTTCAATTTTGGTTTCCGCATTGCGGAAACCATTAGGAATCTTAGACTAAAGTTTCTGCTGACTGAAACCTAACGGATACTTGCTGAATCGATATAATGGTTTCCGCATTGCGGAAACTATACAGGAAACTTCAACTTCAAGTTTCAGCAAGGTTTCCATATAATTTTAGTTTTGCTGAAACTGGATTTTTCATCCAGTGAGTCATCGCGCACGTGGCTTCTGTATCGGCTGATTTACTCATGTGATATTCATTATAACCATGTGTAAACATCCGCCACAAAATAGATCAAGTCATTTTTAGCTGAACTGATCTAATAATTTTTATAATTTTAAATGCAAATAAATGTAACAATATATTAAACTTATTTTGAAGATTAGATCTCGTTCAAAGTAATTACAGATAACTGAATTATACAAAACCCAAAATATCCCCGTAGTTTGCGTAACATACCTCATTTGTAGTGTAGCGCCATCTGTAAACATTAAAAAAAATATACGAACGACAACTCCGCAAAAGAACTATCGACACAGTCTGAATGTGGTGCGAAACCGATTTGCATTGTCTGCCGGGTAGTGAAAATTTATAAGTTCACCGGTAATGTTATTCATATTTTGAAAATAGCAATATTCGAAGTTTTTAGGAATTTAGGTAATACTGTTAAAGCTGCATGGTCTGATTTTTTTTTATTTTTGCTATTACAGTATCAAATAATTTTGCATACAAACCAATTATTTAGAAAGATATAAACTTTCGCCTATGTACACCAGCAGAATCGGTCTCCTTTCAAAACTAAAAGTAAATAAAAATAATTTCTTAATGGGCACACAAAAGAAAAAAAACAACACCATGTGCATCTTGGGAATGTTTAAAAAAGGGAACCGTTTGGTTTCGTCCCCCGAATGTTTGAGTTTATTCAACTGGCATGCTGTGCATCGATTGTAAACAAAACAAACTTCAAAAATGATAGTGAACAAAATATACACGTATATATATGTTTATTTTTGGTTTGCCAAAACATTATGACATTTATTAAAAACAATGTCAAAGTCGTAATACATATCCGCCTCGACTTCAGGGACGAATTTTGATACAAGGTGACATAACGCGATACCCTTTTTATGTCATTTGTCTTGTAAACAAATTTTGTACATCATTTTTTCATTGGAATATGGTTTAATTGAGCGGGAAAACTACTGCAATGTCTATCATTATACACATACTTAGCATAACCATCGTTTAAAAGCGTATACAAAATTGGATATAATATCGGACCAAGCAGCTTTCTTATCTGTTTAATATTGAATTTCCATTTATTGGTTTTTCTTCCTTCACAGTATTAAAAGATAGTTAAGTTCCGACTCCACAACAATAATGCTCATATATTCAAATTACATTGGTATTCACAGTGTAGTTTTATACAACAATCCTTTTGGCACCTAATAGGATGGTCGAAAATGCTATATTTTATCAACATTGAAAATATTTTCAGGATCATAAATAATCCTTTTCAGTCTTGATCAACTGTTAATCCTTAGAATGTTATATGAATTCTCACCCCTGTTCAATTTTGTACATGGTGTGATATTATCATGGTCAAATATAACATTTTATAAATACAGTGGTTTAAATTTCAATTTTAGCTCACCTGAGCTGAACTATCAAGTAAGCTAGCTTCTCATTTGTTGTCCAATATCCGTATGTCTATAAACTTTTCCTATTTTGGACTTCTTAGAAGTGTCACTTCTGATCAAGAAAATGCAATACAAGGATGGGTCAATAAGCATTTTTAGCTCACCTGCACCAAAGGCTCAAGTGAGCTTTTCTGATCAAAATTTGTCCGTTGTCTGTCGTCATTGTTGTCGTTGTCTTAATAAACTTTTCAAGTTTTCGTCTTCTTCTCAAGAACCACTGGGCCATTTTCAACCAAACTTGGCACAGAGCATCTTTGGGAGAAGGGCTTTCAAGTTTGCTCAAAAATTGGGCTATGTCTCCTTTAAACGAGAGATGATTTAGAATTATTAAAATTTTGTAGGTATTTTTCGGTATCCTTAGGTAATGTAGATTCAAGTTTGTTCAAATCATGATCCTCGTGGTAAGGGTGGGGCCACAATGGGTTACGAATACTCACATAAGAATACGTAGAGAAAAATCTTTTAAATTTTTTTTTTAAAATCATATTGTTAGAAAAGATGTAACCTGTGTGGAAGCATCCTCATGAAGTGTAGATTTAAACTTTGTTCAAATCATTATCCCTTGGGTAGGCTGGGCGGCAATGGAGGGTCAAATTTTCACATACATTATAAAAAAAACCTTAAAAATTTGTTTGGAAGCATCCTGTAGTGTAGATTAACGTTTGTACAAATTATGATCCCCATTGGAATATATAGAGAATAATCTTTTACAATCTTCTCAACAACCACTCAACAACCAAGTGGCCAGACTAGATAAAGCTTAAATGGGGGGGGGGGGTGAATTTTTAAATATGAAATAAATCTAATTTATTCTCGAAAATTCAAATGTTATACTAGTAGTATATGGTATTACTTACATGCAAGAATGTTGACATTTGTTGATTCTTAATTGTTTATACATGTGTATTTATATGAATAGTTGTTCTTCTTGATCTTGATCTTCTTGAGAACTGCAATGCTCAATATGTTATATGACTATGAAATCATCCAGGTACAAAAGGGGCTCAATGTTTACCGTAAGAATATCTGAAGAAAATTTTGAAATTTTTTGATACAGGATCTATTTTACTAAATTGTTCAGATATTTTGTATATGACTCCATAAAGCTGATTTTATCATGGTTCAGGTGAGCGATATGGCCAGTGGGCCTCTTATTGTTTTTAAAAAAAGCATTGGATGTGAGGCAGAAGACAGATTAATTGACATAATACACATTTATATGGTCACTTTTCTTTCATGAGGAAAATATTTTGAAAATTTGGAAAAACAAAAACGGGGCTAAAATCAGACGAGCATTGCGGCCAAGGTGCCTATTATTATATTAAAATGCTTCTAAAACAATTTCTTCTCAAGTTTGGTGCAACACTATGAATATCTGCTATAACTATCTGTATCTAAAATAATGATAATGTTCAGTCAGTAAACTTTCTGTCGCGTGCGTCAGGCAGTGGTTAGAGCATCTACTTGGAGTTGCATCACTTAAGTCGCCGATTCAAATCCACGCGGGATGTCCTGGAGACATGAGACCGAAAATAATTTCCTCACTGCTCAAAGACCCTAGTGCCAAGTATAGGTATAAATACAGTCCTCCGCCAGCAAGTGGATGCGTCTCCATATAAGTGAAAAAGTCTTAATCAACAAATAAACTGACCCACCCCGAGTGGTATCGCTTCTAATTGAATTTACACGATGTTCAACTCCCATGAGTACTTTCAGTACTTTGATTCTCTTCTAATATTTAGGTTTTTTTATCTCCCGTTTTCTATTGGAGGTATGGTGTAGTATTTCAGTTACGCATTTAATCAATCGTAAAATTCATTGAAAGAAACTATTAAACATTGAACTCTATTTTTGAAGGTTGAAACAGACGTGTTATACAATTTCAGATGTTCCAGGAATGACCATCAGAAACAGAAACTTTACTGGAATAGCAGAACAAGGTACATGTGAAATAAAAATGTTTATATATAAATTACATGTATAGATTTATATATCAATTAGAAGACTTATCTTGTTAAAAAAAGGACTCCTTAAGTTTGTTAATTCATAGAATATAGCTGGTAACTTTCTTGATTTGAAAAGGTGTAAGAACATTCAATCCATTTGAAGGTACGTTTAATCTTTCATATAATTCCGATTGATTTTTAAAAATATTTACAAAAAAATGATTTCCTCTATATAACACGATATCGTTATAGTGATATTTAAAACTATTTACTTATGACTTAAAGTTCACTTTAATCATAAGTACGTGCGTGTCTTCATGTCAAAAAAGGCATAAACATGTTATGATTGCACATTTCATACATGGTTTAAGGCGAAAATTAAAATATTCATTTAGATAAGTTTAGTATTGACAATATATGATAACAGATAAATTTCAGCTTGTAAAAAATCATAACAAACAAGATATCTGTGAGTCAATGCTCACTAGTAATACCCCAGCTCTGATTTGAATATGCAAAATAAGCAAAGTTGACATTTAAAAGGAAGTTGGCATCCGATTGGTACAAAAATAGATCCCATGATATGGCATGCCGAAACAAATAGTGTTTTAAAATTTCAAGCATCTGCGATAAATAGTGGCTGAGAAATCTTTGACGATAATTTGTTTGTGTGTTAAAATTACAGAACAATAACTACATTTTGAACAGTTTTAGATCACAATTTTAGAAAAGGTGTTGGCAATACGACCGGTCGCTGTAAAGCCATAAAATATCATAAAGACTTTAAAGCGATCGGCCGTATTGCCAACACCTCTTCTAAGATTGTGATCTAAAACTGTTTAAAATGTAGTTATTGTTCTGTATATAGTTTCTGTAGTAGTGTTAGTTGTAGTGCTAGATTTTATTTTCTTTGTTTTTACCCATGTAAGTTATTTCTTTTGTCCTGAAGAAGGGACTGGTTGTCCCGAAAATTTGGCAATACCAATTCTTCGGGTAGTTAACAATTTTTAGTGCTATATATACATGTATATATATATATATATATATATATATATATATATATATATATATATATATATATATATATATATATATTGTGTATTTTAGATGGACGTAGGTCAATTTTTGAAAATCCCAATGCCTTTGAAATGCATTCCCTCAGAGGTAAAATGTAAATCATAATGTAGTTATGTATTTGCTTTACTGATAAATGTTTTTATATTACATGTACTTACTTTAAAGTCACATATTTCATTTCTTTCAGATCTGCCACAAACCACATAAAGAAACCATCAATTAGCGCAAATAAACATATATATTGAAGAAGAGAATCGTTGTTCTACACAGGAATGAAATATTTAAATAAGTTAATTGGCCTCCATGTTTTTTTTCTCCCGTCACCTTCTATTGTACATTGAAGGGAACACGCCTAATTATAATTGGGACTACCTAATGTGTGATTTAGATGTTCAATTCACTCCAATAATGAAAGATAAAGACATGACATGAATTGCAGTGTAGAAGAACAACCTGAATTATGACAACATTTAACAGAGAGAGAGAGAGAGAGAGAGAGAGAGAGAGAGAGAGAGAGAGACTAAAGTTAAGGTATCTCAATCCTCACGTTTTGATTTCATTGCGAACGTGATCATACTATTGAAAATGATTATAATTTTATTTATTCAATCATCAGAGAAAGATTATTATTTCATAACCCCACACCATTCGTTAAAGAAAATCCATTTAAATTCAATAAACAAACAAGTTTTTTGGAGAACTATGTTTTCTTGCGGAAGGTTTTTTAGACGGAAATGACAGAAACAGGCAATTTATGCATTTTTTATGCACTTTTCTTTTTATATTGCTTTATTCATTATGGGAATATTTTTAACATTTAATAGGTTTGAAACCTATTCTATAGGTTAATTTAGGTACAAAATTAAATCATGAGAGTGTGATAGACTTTAAGCATTAAATCATGCAAATATATAGAAAATGTCTGATTATTTAAGCCGAATTTGCGAGGCGTTTTAAGCCCTATACATAAAACTTGACATGACTGATCCCCATGTTTTGTTTTGTAAAAAAAAAAAATACTGAATACAAATCTAGGTAAACTGGGTTATTCTGATAAAATTCTTGATATTCAAACAGTTTTTATGTCAAATCAAACTGAAACTATTATATAAATTTAAGTACAAAAAGGTCAGGAAAAAAAGTATGCAGCTTCATTCATTCTTTTTTCGTAATCCCTCTATTCAGTATGAACATTGTGCATAATTGATACAATATTTGATAAAGTAAGTTGGCTTAATTAAAAATACTGGCAACAAATCCTTATCAGGGTGAAATTGCATTTTAGGTGCAAAAAGGAAAAGGTCAAAATAAATGGGCCATAACTCAGAGGGATAAAAACTGACCCCCCCCCCCCCTTTTTTTTTTCTTTTAGTATGTTGTGTCTACTTATTTCAATGATATACTTCTCAAGAAATTTTTGAAACAACAGTGAAGAGTGGGGTACCTTAAATTTAAGATTTATTTAAAAATGAATTTCATCATTCATTTCTTCGTTCATTCACTGCAATTGAGATAGATAGAAAAAGATAGATGCATAATTTCATATATTTTTGACAATGTTCGCCTTAATTTTTTTTATTTCATAAACACAAAAATCACGACTATGTTAAATTAATCTTTTAAAAGTTGAGTATATACATGAATATATAATCTTGATTTATATCGTTTAAATTTAACGTTAGTGGTATAGGTAAATATACTAAAGTAATTATTGAAAAATCAAGGTTGATAATTGCGACAATGATCTACACCTTTTGATATATATTATAAGTATGTAAATGCATATCTATAATACACGTACTTCATCGCTGATCTTCCTGTGAAGATAACTTTTAAGGACATTTTAGAATTCAATTATCTTGAATTTTCTAGTACAGGTTTATCAGTACCCATAACAATGGTCGATAGTGGTTTATGATGCTGATCAGTCCCCGTGCAAAGGCGTACAGTAGGGTATAGTGCAAGTGAGTATGACCTTACAGTGGCGTACAGTGCTGGTCAGTGGGTAGTTACAGTGCTGTTCAGTGAAGTATTGTGAAATACAGTAGCAGTGAACATTACCTATGAACGGTACATGTAAATGCAAAGTGGTTTTACACTATGGTGTATTGATTATACAATGGATGATATACACACTATCTACAATGCTATTTTTCTTCAAGACTAAAAACAATTTAATTACCAATTTTGACATTCTCACGAACTATCACTTTTAAATAACTGTTAACTAAATTCATCATGCTATTTATATTATCAAGTAAATCTAGTTATATTTGGTCAACTCACGTACTCCTTAAGACAATAAAATATAAACTCTAGCATGTCATATGATTCAAAAGAACTCAGTCTGATAGTTGAAGACTCTAAGATACACATTGACTCCATTCCATTCCGTGACCTAACCTAGCTGCTACATTTGTCAGTTTGCATAACTTAAAGGCACAGAACTTTGCAATCCCATCCTTCCAGGAATATCGAGATTTATTCTTGAAGATAACATAAAAGAATAGTGTTTTATTCTATTTTGATAATTAGGTAACAGTTGGTTGTTTCTTCGTTTTCTAAGCTTCGTTTTCTAGATCGGTTGCATGTTTCAAGCGCGAAAACAACAATGTTTTTAAACATATTACTTGAACAGTACATGATGATTTTATTCAGTGAACATATTATTTGTTTTTATTCTGTGAACATATATATGTTTTTTATTTAGTAAACATAGAGCTACTGTTAGTGGGAATAAGGTCACGATAAGGCATTTAATGAAAACCACAATAGTTACTGAAAGAAACAAATCATTGTTTAAAATTGGCGGTAAAGAACTCCTACAACGAATAAGATACGACATAAATTACTGTATGAAGAAATTCGTTTAAGGAAAAAGAATTTTGATGTCTAGCATAGGAAGCAACCGTTCTCTTGTAGCATTTTTAAATTTAGGAGACATTGCTCTAAGCTCGTTCTAACTTTAGGACAACGTAAACAAGGTCCTTAGATCAGCCACCATTTTTTTTTTTAATATGGAAGCATCTATTGCATTGATTTACATAGCAAACAGAAATCGTAAAAAGATGTTCAGACATAAACAACGCTTAATGTGCTTAAAAATTTATGATGGTGTAATCCTCAGTAAATGTCGCCTTCTTCGTTCTCAAATCATTTCTCGAAACGTATATATTTGTAAAAATGTGAAAATGTTTTATTTTTAATAGCAAGATAAATCAAATGGTTTCTGACACCCATTTTAAGAATAGGATGCCCTGTCTTATGACAAAGCTACACATTAAATGTACAAAATATAATTATTTTCTCAACAAATGATTTTGGAGTTGACACCAATTTCTTTCTTTTAATATTTTAAAGACTTTTTGTGATAAAAATGTATCTCTCTGTAATTTTGAACAAAATTTGCATATAAAAAACATGTAAAACCTAATATGACCGGACACCCCATTTTAGGGGCAGCGTTCCTCTGGCTGTTAATTTTACGATATATATATTTTTAAATATATTTACATTGCTTTTTCAGCAAAATCAATATCAAAAGATGCAAATGCAACGAAGGTGAAGTGATGAAGTTCTGCTAGATTAAAAAAAAGATGATCCATGTCTAATCATAATAAAAAAAGAAAATCAGAAACACTAGCAGTGAATAGAAAAAGCAAAGTTTTACCGTCGCAGCAATAGACCAAAAAATGAAAAGTATATGAAAAAAAAGGATTATATACCTTTTCATTACAACATAATACAGCGGTATTTTTTAGTTCAGAATAGCGCGTTGTTGTTTTGGTTTGTAACAAAAAGTGTTTCAATCAGCAAGAGTTAGCCTTCTTTATCATAAAATATTGAAAGTTTTACGTAAAGTACTAAAATTTACTCTAATTTCAACATTTTCTAAGTAAAATTCTTATAGTTTTGAATTTGATAAGCTTATTGTGAGATGGATCCACATGTTTGTCTTCACAACGTCAAGGCTTAAATCACAAAGCCTTGACGTTGTGAAGATGCTACATGCTCTGAAAATATTAATGTAAACAATAAACTTTAATAAAACAAATGGGAATCAAATGAATGTTTGTGTAATTTGGATTTTTTATCAGTTAGTATTATCATAATGTAGGAGTATTAAGTTGGTCTTGAATTAAAAGAGATTTCTTTTAGTTCGTCTTCCCATAACTGCTATCTCAGAAAAGAAAACTTTTATTTCATTTTTGACATCTGAAATGATATGTTTCAAATGATGTTAACTATGTGCAGAGTTTCCATATTAGTTGAATCATATTTTTTTTTGTTCAATTAAAATACAATTAACTATGTGAACTAGCTATCAAGAGAGAGCCATCCAAAGATTATCTGGCCTAAAACATGAAAGATATATTATTTATGAACTGTACATTAAATGTAGGTATATCTGAGAATAAAACAAGCTTTATCCAAGTTAAAGAGAAGCAGAGTCATTGCCTCAGTTTTAAAAGTTGATCTTGATGTGTTTCCTGTAATTTTAAAATTTCCTATAACTCTCTGTACCGTGGCAATAGTTTGGGATTAGTTCATTCAAAATTAGCGTCAAACAATCCTTCCCGCTTGTTGCAACGTGCCTGTAATAATTGTGAGTTAATACAAAGTGAGATATTGAAATTTTGTTGAAAATCCTGAGCTTATAAAATCCATGTTCCAATAAATAACAGGAGACCAGTTTCCATTTCTGAAAATGCTCGCTTTATTTTTTTTTATAAAATATATTTAATTCCAGACACTCCATTTTTTTTACACTAGCTGCATAACTTCATTCATAAAAAATCAGAAAGTGGTATAAAAATTGAAACCTTGTGAAACGGTTTTCTGTATATGTTTTTTTTATATTCTACAGGAGTAACATGTATGTGTGTTCTCAGAGGGTTATTCCACATGAAGTCATTATTTAGGAAAGTTTTGTAAACATGACTGCCGATCCCTTTGCATTTTGTTGCATTTGTTTTCTTAGCATGCATGTTGATGATGATGATTGCTTTTGTGTGGGGATTTTTTCTGCGTAAAGAAGCAAAGGGAATTCATTACTCAAATGATGGATCGATATAATCAATGTTTTTTTTTAATCTTAACTTACCTATTGAGAGACAGAGAGACAGTTACAAACACGCTAGTACTAACTATATACCATACAAAGGGTAGACATTAGAGACCGACATACCCGAAAGGCCAAGGTAGCATGTTTTACAAATCTGCTCTCTAATTAAAAGCCACTTTCCTTTAATCAACTTACGTAGATTAATTTTCCGAACCAACGTAATATATTTGTAATTAATTTGATATTTTTTTACAATTTAAGAATCTTATAAATGCAATAACATAATTCAATGTCAAAAATTCCTCTTAATCGTTTAATGCTCGAAAAATACAAACAACTGCAATGGCAAACCGAGAATGTTCGTCGTAGTTGTTAGTGTAGGAGGAACTTTCGCTTACATGTAGTTGTAAAAATTGTCAAGTATCGTGGAAAATGAGTGTTGTCGTTATTTCGATATAGTCATTCTGAATTTAAAGAATGTATTTTAAAACATGTCGATTACAATAAGCATACTTATTCAGCTAGCGAAGAACTTTACGTGGAATACAAATTTACTTAGGGTCATTAATAATATATTTTTCAACATTGAATTAAGATCGTTAAAAATATTGGTTGTAAAGTTTGCAGCATTGTGAAATTTTAATACAAATTGCGAGGCTCACTGCATGGAAGAATAACACATCATCACAAAATGGCTGACCTCTGATCGAAATGACATTACGTTTTATTAAAAGGATTTTATCGACGACAACATGCAACTTACTCAATAGCGGACTGGTGATCCGTACATCCCGAGTTCGAATCCCACAGGGGCTTTTGTTGTTACTTACTGAATTGAACTTTTTAGATATTCATTTATCCCCAAACTGCAAATTATTCGCTTATTTGACATATGTACAGTTTATGTATCTTATATCTTTCATAATCAAATAACTTACTGTGAATTTGAGTGACTTTTTCCAGGTGTGTTATTCCACCTTAATGCATAATTTGTTGGTTTTATGTTTAATTAAACAAATTAAACAGATACAAGATAAAGTAAATCATGCAATGCGGAAATGCCAAATAAAGGAAAGAAAGTTACAGCAAAAGAGGTCTTAAACCCTTCAACGTTTGATAATATTGTTCAATTGATTAAGGGGTACAGAGTTGATTATGAGGGTTGCCTGCTTATTGAAAAAGTGCGAGGACAAATGTGTTTGCAATGATTAGACAATTGGGAAAGGCAACATTGTTTTGTTCATTTACTGCGGCGAAATTAAGTGGTCAAGTTTTCTGAAAATAAAAAGTTAAAAACTGAACAATAGAGATATGTCTGATGAAACCATCAAAGGTTCTTGAGGCAATTCCATGCCTTAAAAAACAAGAATAAATATACAAATTGAATTTGTATTGTAGCTTGTCTCCTACACTGAATTATTCTACGACTAATAATTAAGTCATGACGTAAATTTCTACACATGTTATGCACTTTACACATGTGTATGATATACTTCAAATTATACATGAAATGAAACCTTGTAATATACATACTGAATAGGGACACACACACACACACACACACACACACACACACACACACACAAATATAAATATATATATATATAAATATATATATTTATATATATATATATATATATATATATATATATATATATATATATATATATATATATCTGGTTTCAGCAATACGTGGACATGGCTGAAAAACCATATATAGGCAGACATATATAATGTTTGTCATATCTCAATATTATATTCATTATCCATCTCAACAAGGTATTAAAACACAAAAGTATGTTCATTGGTAGACTGTTGTTGAGATATATTGCATCCAAAGAGATATACATTTTAAGAGGTCTGCCTAATTTTCCAAAACCATGCAGTAGACTTTAGGCTGACATTATATAAATACAATCTAAGGTAGACATATATTAATATTTAAAATGCCTATCAGGCAGACAATAAAAAGTAATAATTTCAATATGCATTCAACAGTGTCAATTAAAATACAAAAGCAATCATTCTACAAACATTAATTTTTGGTAACCTAGTTCCTACCTTTATTGTATATTTTTTTCAAAGTAATGTCGTATTTGATTTTCTAAAGATATTTGTTTTTATCATATTCAACCTTCATGTCTTAACACATTTTAAGTGTATGTTGTGCGGTTGTGCCACCAAATCTGTTTGAAAAGTTATATTTTATATTGTCATAGGTAAAATTTTTATTCATATCTTAATTAACACATTAATATTTGACTCATTAAAACTTAATGGCGACATCAAAACATCATTACTATTTTTTAAAAGGAAATAACTCTTTTGTTTAAATTGTATACTGGTACATGTAATGACAAACCTCTTATGAATGACAAGAAAAGCGATTCCAAGTTTTAATATTTTTAATATTAAAACGTTGATTATCAGAAATATAAAGATGAGAACATTAAAAATGTACTAGTATTACAAAATCACATAATATCTCATTTTAATTTGTTCTGGACATGAAAATTACTGCATGATATTGTATTTTGATTTGATATGCACTTATGTTGTGAACAGATCAACACAGTGACTGAAACAACTGATTCAGAACCAATGATATATATACATATATCATAATTATATACATGTTGATAAAATACGCAATAACTAAAATAAATCTCATTCATTATTACTTCCATTATTGTACAATATATAAGAATTATATATTTAGATTAAATGTATTAAAATTTAAAAGCTACAGTTTAAACTCTAACGGACTAAAGAGTTTAAAAAAAAGAAAAACTTTATACTTTGTCTGATTGTACAAATCTATTTAATTTAGTTAGTTTGATCTGTTTAAATTAATTTGAGGAGTTCATTATATTCTAATTAACAGTAAATTCTGAACTATTTCATGTAAACATGAAAACATTTATATTAACAACTATGCATATTCATTAACATTAGTTCTAATCATTGGTACATGAATAAATTGAACCCAGGTAAATGCACAACATTCTCCTAATAATTGATAAATGTTTAACACCACACTAGTTTTTCCTTAATAGATTATGTTCTATGTCAATAAAAAAAACCACCAGTTGAATCAATGCACTCCAGGGGTCTTTGCCAAAACAACTATGTAATATTTCTAAAACACAATCAAAGAAGTGTGCGTTGTGTGTTTTCTATGCCCTCGCCAAGCTTGAGGATAGAAAACACACAACTTGTTGGATAAAAATCATATACCATCGCAAATCATGAGAGATCCTATTTAAATCATTTCCCTTTTAAATGGGACTTAGTCCTTCATTTGAATATATTTGAAAGCCATTTACACAAGGATGCTTTGTGCCAAGTTTGGTTGAAATTAGCCCAGTGGTTCTAGAGAAGAAGTTGAGAATATGAAAGTTTACAGACAGACGGACAGACACCATACAAAAAGTGATCTGGAAAGCTCACTTGTGCTTTCAGCTCAGGTTAGCTAGAAAGAAGTAAACAAAGGTATTTGATTGAAAGTTTTGGTATAAAAAATCTAAAAAGAAAGTTTTTTAGTCGATTGGAATGATTCTTTTTTCTCTTGTTCTGCTCATTCATGATCTTTGTTCTGAGCTGAAGAACTGTGCAAGAAAGGGATGTAGATCTGCTCAAGTAATCCTTCAGACATGTTTTACCTGAAAAGGGAAAAGAAATATAACTTGAAATTTAAAACGCATTGTATCATATAAGGGTACTAGTAATTCTATATACAATTTAATTCTGGTATTTGATTGGATAGGAAAACGTAGTTAAATATGGTTGGTACGTAACAAGGCACGTCACAATGCACCAACGTCAAAAACGTACTTCTCTGCTTGACGTCGACGTTACGTTTGAATTTTGAACAGATTATGATCAATTTTAAAAGTAAAAAGCACTCAATTTGTACAGGGAAATACAGAAAATTAAATTTTAAGTAATGAACTCAATGTCAACCCAAGTTATACGAGTATAAGTTGGGTTGGACAATTTACGCTTTTTAAGCTTTTTATACTCGTATAACTTGGGTAGACGTTGAGTTCATTTCTTAAGTAATATTTAATTCTATAACACATGTAAAGTGTGTGTAATGTAAAAAAAAAACATTAGTCACTGTCACTATGCAAAATTTCCTGTGTGCATACCTGTATGTATATTATATGTACTAATAAAGGTCTCAACTGAAAGTTGTAGATTACATAAACTTACAGAAAAATTGCTTTTGTCAAAGAATGTTATCACTGAAGATGGAAAGAAGAAAAAATACAAACTTGGTAGACTGTTTCCCTTTCCAACATTTATCCATTCCTTAAAATCTTTTATCATTGCTTTAGTGTTTTCTTCAGTCCAGCGATATGAGCCTGAAAAGATAAATTTAAGTACTGGATAGTCTATGGAAAATCAAAAAAAAAAAAAAATAGGAAAGGTCTTTAAAAATTCAACGTTTTCTTTGTTTTAACTTTAATAGTAATGATTGATATGCACAAGTTACATATAAAACTCATGCTGATTTGTAGGGAGTTTCATTACTGTAATTACTGTTAATTGAGTAACTGAAAAAAAAATCCTTTTAAATGTCTTGCAAAATCTAACGAGTGGGAGCATTTCTTCAGAGATAGAAAACAATTGTAATTTGCACTCATTTGAATGCTCACATATTATAGACTATAAGAGGATTCCGAACAATTCCGCAAAGTACGGGTTTTCCTGACTCTTGATTCTTAAGGTTTTTACCAATCATGCTACCAGACAACACTATAAAACTTAAACTGTCAAAGTTAACTGCCGTTACCAATTTTGAAAGGAAAAAAATCTGCATTGAATATTATGTTAAAATCCTAATTATTCAACAGCTTTGTATCCTAGATTGAAGTAGTTCTATAGTACTCATAAAATCATAAATCAAGAAAAACTCGAAGTATTGCTAATACACTTTAGCGTAAAAATAAGGAATAATGAAAAAAGATATATTGTATTTAATTTGTATTCAAATTCATTTATTATTTTTTTTTTTTTGCATCCATTTGTAAAACCATTCTAATTTTTAATTAATACAATATCGTGATAGGTATATACATATTTAATCATAAGCTGCGCTCGGCCAAATGGACGCACCATGAAACATATTAGTTAAAATTAGATGAAACATGTAGTTGCTCCTTAAATTGACCGGCTTATTTTTTATTGGTACTATGTATATTTAATAAATGATTTTTAAAAAATAAAATGTTCACCTACTTTTTGCTTTACACCATTTTAACAATTTCTTTCCTTTTAAAGAATCTTTTGCGAATAACAATTGAATTGACCTATAGGGGAGATGGATTTCCCAAAGAAAAAAAATCCCTTTTTTAAAACAGTTTTTTTTTGGTTATTTTCTACCGTACATGTCTCTAAATTTTCTGATTTCGCATTTCGAACCTATCATATTGCTCTTGCAATTTTATTATTACTCTTCACAGTTGGCTAAAACAGCATTTTCTTAGTAACATGGTATATTTCTGCATGGTTTTTGGCCTAGATATCTTTCAGGACCAGCCTGCCCCTAGAAAATCTAAAATATTTTGATTAGTTTTGTTCAAGGAAATAAATTAGGATGGAATTATTAAGGAGTACTCTGGATTAAAGATCGAATTTTGCAAAAAAAAAAAAAAAAAAAAAAAAAAAAAAAACACACAAAAATTTCGGACTGATATCTTTCACAGTGGTCTATATTTACACCGAAGAGTGTAGGTTGTAGGACCTGAATAGCTCAGTAGGCTAACCGCTAGCTATGTAACACGCGATGTTTTTGTACCCCGGTTTGATTCCATCTGTGAACATAATTTTTCTCTCTTTTTTTTAATTAACGCTATTTATAAACACCTTTTTTCAGAATTGTGCATTTTGTATACAGGTGCTTCTCAATGGCTCGAAGTCCATGGCACCGAGGAAAAACTTCCGGGGATCCAGAGTTCAAGTTTTCAAGAGTTCGGAATATTCCGGGTTGACCGACCGGTTTTAAAATTAGTCTTACAGGATGTTATGATAAAGACATGTATATAGTGCTCACCTTACGCACGTGCTTAAACAACGTTATCTTTTCAGTTAAATATTCTGATCTGAATGTTTTTTTAAAAACTTGATAGAAACAATATCGAATAAAATCATGGTAATTATTTATTTTATGCATCATATAATGACTCAGTACTTCTGCATTGCGAAACAACATGTAAAATAGATAACTGAGTATCACCTGCTGTTCCCACTGTTTTGGTACTTCACCAGCTGTAAGAACTTGTTTAGCAATAATCATTATATTGAAAATCATGAAGATATGCATTACTTCGACACTTTTATAATTCATAAATTTTAACTATGACTCAAAATTATCGTCTCGTCTAAAATAATTATGGTCAATCATCGAACAGTTATAACCTTACAGGACAAGTGTCGCCTGAATAAACAAACCCGTATACGGGTCTCGTGTCTAACGCCTGGAACCCTTTAAATGACTAAGTAAGTGTTAATTAGGTAACACTTGCCTATATATGTAAAGAGCTACTTCGAGGAATCGAGAGTAAAATCAATAGATTATTAATAACGGTACTGGAGCTTGACTTCGACGGATCAAGGGTTTCAAGAGGTCAAGAGTTCGAGAAATTAAGAGTAAATTTGCTTGTTTATTTAGGAACCTAGACTCACTTCGAGCAATCAAGAGCTTCGAGCGATCAAAGTTCGAGTCATCAAAAGTTACCTATATTTAATTTCGATCTTCTAAATGCACATTTGCTCTCTGAACTAAAGATATCGATGGGAAAATTATATAATTCATTACATGTAAAAGCAATCAACCGGAACTATTCCCTAATGTAAGCACGCTTTGTTTAAGAACAAGAATGATTCACTCTGTGTTACTCGAGACAGGTTCCACGTAAAAAAAATCATGCCGAGCAAAAACTGTTGCGTTTGCCTTTTCAGAACATATATAAGAATTGGTACAATTGTGGGAAAAGTACTGCAAAGAAGATGCAGTTCGTCTTTGCAAAGAACGTGTGCATTGGTGAAATTTTAAGCCAAAAATGCCGGATGAAGATTAAAAGATTAGAAAAAAAATTTGGTGGGTCAGTTGGAGTTTTCCGTCCCCTTGTCATCCCGGCCCCGTATACAAAAGATGCAGCTGTTAATACGGAAAGAATGATGATAGTGTTCGAACGGCTCGTAAAAAAATCCTTCTACATATACAAACATCATTCTTCCTTTTATTTCTGTTAAAAACTAACGCGATGTGCAAAGAGTAAAAGGATTTGCGACCTTTGAAATTGCGTCACGTGAGACTTTCGATAGTTACTAATATGTCCCTGATTGTAAATAAACGCATATAAAGAAAATGTATCATATTATTAAAAAGTGAACTGAAAATAAAAAAGATAATCAAGTAAAAAGCGACCATTTCTCATACTTCTTGGACAACGACTGTGAAACTTTTTTCAATCACTATACGTTTTAAGAACTATAGAACTTAAGAGTTTACTGTGTATGGCCTTAAATCAAGAAGTGGGACGGAAATTTCGATATGACAGAAACCAATACCAGCCCTAAAGGTCAAGGCATTTGTTATTTACAAGTGTACCTTTGTACGTTGTATCACGTATAGCCCTGAACTACCACTTCAAAATTTGAAGGGTCTGTACTTCGATCATAATTATGAATAATATTAATGAAAATTACATGCATATGTAGTTTTAGGCATTTGGCGATTTTCGTTATTTGTGCAATCATTACGCCTCGCACCACTCTGTTAAACCCTTGTCACACCAGAGCTGCGTCCTCATGGCGATCCCACAGCGTCCTTAAATAAAGTTAAAACGCAAGGTTAACGCAGTAGAGTCTCCTACTGCGCCGTAACAACACTTCATTTGTCGCGGTTGAATCGCCTCGAACATTATAGAACGCCATGCGACGGCACGTACCTTTAACATGCACAAAGTAGCTTTCATTCTGATAAACACGTAGTAGAAATGGAGTAAGGTCGCCGTTACAGCGTAGTAAGGTCTCCAACAGCACCACGAGAGCTCCGTTGGCGCGATCAAGGAACGCAGCTAATTGCTATGCAGACGCAGTGTAAGTCAGTTATGGCACATTATACCAATCCCGATTTAGATAAACGAGTGCTAGACTGGTTTCCTTGGCTACCCATAATCCCACACAGAAACCAGGCTAGCTCATATGCAAGCTGAATTTCCCCTATAGCATCCGGTAGATCTCAGGGTCCAAAAATCGTTTGTCTTGAATGTTCTCATGTTGTATAAATATGTATACTCAGGATTGCACACAATATACAAAAACCAAACATCTATACTTGGATCGTATGTATTTGTCGTAAGTAATGTACTACAATTAATTGATGAAAAATGCTTTGTTTTCCTTCAAAATGTGAATATGTATTGATATCATTAACAACTATTCTGGATAAAATTTATATATTCTCTGTTTTATAACCACTTAACCTTATTATACAAATCGCAAACAATCATATTATTGCAAGTGAACTTACGTAATTGGGTTTCACTCTCCTGCATCGACTCAAACTCAATTTGGGTGGAACTTTCATGTTTTAGGTGTTGCAGATCTGCACTGATCACTTGAATATTCACCAGGTACAGGTCTATTTGTTCATTTCTGCCAGCTGCCAATCGTGTTAAATAGTTTGTTAAACCTGCAGAATTTTCAAAATGGAAAAGTGCTGCTGAACCCTCCCCATCAATTTCACCATGCGAATTTCTGGCATGTGGATCAAAAATGGAATACTCTTGGTAGTTTCGACAAATAATGGCGATATATGAGTCTGATATTCGAAGAACAAATCTCTGGTTGGGTTTCCTCATCAGTGCAGATGTTATAAATGTGTGGATTTATGAGGAAAGTGCAAATTCTGCCTCATCCAGAACCCCAACACTAGCCAGAACATTGATTCGACCAATGCAGCATTCAATTTTTTCTGGCAATTCGTCAATGTCTAGTCTTGACTCAGCTCTCCGGAATGGCCAATCTTTTTTTGTAGAATGTTCAAATGAAGACTGTCTCCAGCGAGAAGAATGTCATCAACAAAATTTGAATCCCAATCATGGACTGATTTAAGTTTCGAAGCAATGAGAGCTGTTATAAAGATACTACAACACTGCGAATCTGTTGCTGCATGTTTAAACTTTTCATTTGTGGCCTGATGAAAGTTACCCATGACAGCCATCATCCTGTTCTGCTGAATGACACATAAAGTAAAACAATTAAACAATCATATTTTTTAAAATGATTATATAGCGTACTTTGTTACGTGATTCGTGATTATTCTCTAAAAATAAAAAAATAAACATTTAATCATATCTATCCTTGACACGAGAAGGTTTAACTATTAAAATATCTACAAACGTAATATGCTGAAATAGAGATGACTGAATACATGTAACTAACGATACATCCCACTAAATCAAAAATGTTTATCATCTTTCTTTGATACATTGGTCATACTGTCCTTTGAGTTTTAATCAAACACACAGGGAATTATGCTAATACTTTTTGAAACATAAAATACATTTGGCAATGTATCGTACAATACATCAAATACATCTTTAATTTGTAATACGTGTTATCAAAATATACAAGAAAAATACTTCTTTAGAGTCTGTGCTCCTCTTCATTTTAGATTTTTCTTCATCCGTATTGATTGAGTCTATATTACAAGGGGATTGGAATTGCATGGAAGTAAGAATTTCTAAATGGAACAAATAAAACGTAGTAAAATTTTTTATATTAACCATGGTAATTGATTTTTTTACTATCCTTTTTTCTAAATATTCCTAAGTGTATATTGTACCATTTTCGTCATTTTAATTTGCAATATTCAATTAATGAAAATTTATTTTAATTAATACATGATTATGAAATGTAATTTTGTTTTAAATACGGTTTCCTCTGCCAAGCAACATATATGGCAACAAAAGAATTTTGTTTACTGATATGTGAGTTATATATTTCGCTTGGATCTTGAAAACTGATATTCAAATATGGTTTAATTTTTTTTTAAAAAGTCAATGATTCTTTAGCAAAAACTATAACTAATCAAGTATAAATGTGGTGAATCTCTTGTTTGTTTGTTTTTTTTTTTGTTCAGTAAAATTCAATATCGTGTAGTCTCAAAGAATATATAATTATATGGATTTTAAATTCTAAACAGTGTTTCCTGTGTTTGTTATCAGTGTTATCTTTAAATTAAAGTTAAATTTCAAATGATTACCAAATATAGATTGTTTTAAGAAATTAATTTATTGATACCGTAAAAGTGTCTAATCAGTATTTTTATAACTCACATTTTCTAAATGTTTTGAAACAAAACTAATATAACTCTTTTGTTCTTCTGAAATATGTTAATATCAAAAAGAAAAAATATTCAGAAAACAATAATAAAATTGTGTGAATTGAAAGTACATGTATACACCAGATAATACATAAAACAGTTTAACGAAAGTTCTAAAACCTTTTTAAATTACTGTAAAACTCGTTTAGTACGAACACGGATATAGCAAAATCTCGGATATAGCGAAGTTTTTAGAGTCCCCGGTGAAATCCGTAAGATGTCTTTTCAAAATTTTACGGCTATAACGAATCCGAGTATAACGAATTTACCGATATCACAAACTGATTTTGAGTCCAGTAGAGGTGAATTATACAAAATATAACCCTTTTATAAGGAATATATTTAAAGCTTAAAAACTTTGCACCTCCATTTAACAAAATAGTTGGAATGAATATATTTTCACATACATTCTTCAATCCACAATCCGATTTTTAAAGGAATCAAACGAATTTATTTTCATTCTAAGACTCAGTTATCAAAAACTGTAGTCTAGTAAAACAAATCATGTATAAAGTGATTTCGCTATAGTTATACTTATACGGATATAATGAATTACGGATAAATGAAGTAAATACATTGGCCCTAGGACTGCGCTATAACCGAGTTTTACTGTAGGAAAATCAATTGTATACAATTATCAGTGAAGATATTGTAAATCATTACCATTTGTTTCTTCAAAAACGATAGTTCTCTCTTGTAATGGATCGTAAATCCCGTGTGGAATTGCTGTGAATGTAAATATGACAAAACAAAAGAACGAAATCGTTCCATTGACAACAAAGATACGGACAAACTTTAGCGTTTCCAGACCCAAAACCCTTGGAACACTTTTCCTTTCAATTTTTATTTGATAAAGGCATTTCATTTCATTTAAAATTATTTTACACAACTATATGGAAACAAGTCAGTATCGTTCTTTCTCCTAAATCCATTAAAGACTATTTACATATCAATGAAAAAGTATGATAACATATGAAAGGCAGAACCATCTTGACTAGTACTGTTAAAGATGTGTAGGTACAAGAACAAAATATATTTGCTAGTCTTTATGCTTTTTAAAACATTGAACTTCATTTTTAAAAGATGGTGTCTGACTGTAGGAGTATTTTAATATTTGTCGATAATGTTGTATTTGAAGACCGAAGTGTTCGACTGGTCGGTTTTCAAGAACATTCAGGCGAGACGTGGATCATTAAAAAAAACTATCAGCTACCCCATCATCCGACACTTATGGCTTTGATATAGCATTACAGCTAGTCAAGTGAGTGGGAAAAAAATCAGAAAAAGTAATTCAAAAATATTTACATTAAACAACAGCAATGGCTTGAAATACAAAAATCATATTTTTAAAAAATTATCTATTGTTTTGTGGTTTTCCCATTTTTTAGTAAAACATATATCACAGGTATAATAATTTTTTGCATACCTTATTGAGCTTATCTAACAATTCATTATAAATATTAGTGTGGAAAGACCTCTAATTGTTCGAGAACAATTAGTCTACTAGTTTCTATTAATTGTTTACAACAAAATTTGAGAGTCAGTCGTAAAGTTATAAACAAAACAAAGATTACAATCTTCGTAATATAAACGAAGCTTGTGTCCTGTTTAGTCTACATTTATTCAATATACTGGTAACAGTTTTTTTAAAAACTGATTTCTATTCTAAGTCTTTTTAAGCATAAACAAAAACAGTACCGATCAGACCCAACCGAAAAGAAAGTAAACTCTATCTAAACCCTAGGTTTACTTTCTGGGTCTACTTTGGGTTTACTCCGGGTTTACTAGAGTGGACCAAGAGTAAACCTACAGTAAACCCAAAGAAAACCCAGAGTGGACACAGAGAGTAAACCCCGATCAGAAGTATACCCCTGAAAGCAGACGATACATGTGTATTCGGAATATACAAGGGACAGGAATTATAGGCAGTAAGATGGAAAAATAAAATACAGGTCTGCTTCACACTTCAGTGCGTACAATTGACCCAAAAGCAGTTCTTAAGTAAACCCAAAATAATCCCCGAGTAAACCCATAGTAATCCCCGGGTGGACCCAAATTTTCAAAATGTAAACCCAGAAAGTAAACCCGGGGTTTAGTTGGGGTTTACTCTGGTGTTAGGGTGGGTCTGATCGGTATTATAGTTCCCAGCATTCATTATATCAAGTTAGGTTTAAAAATGAAATTTTCACATCAACATACAAAACGTAAACAAAAAACACAAAGTAAATGTTTTCATGACAAAGAATTGTAAGCTCTGTATCGTGCTTCTAACATGATGACTGAAACTAACATTTCGGTTAATTATTACAAATGTCTTTCTATATTGTAGGCATCAAAAACGGAGAAATAATTGTTGACAAAACTCTTGACCATACCCCTTAGTCCTTAATAGCTATTCTAGTTAGACGAACCTTTTAGCAAGTTTATTTAAATAAGGTCCATTCATAACTTACATATTGTACCTGTTCCAATTATTTTAACATATCTTACAAAGAGGATGTAGCATTCACCCTCCCTCTCTTTGTTCCATGAGATTCATATCAAAATTTTGTCTAATCTCAACTATTGGTTCCTTTTCTTCCCCTATTATGGCTCCTTTGGGAGACATCATTTAAACAAAGTATGATTTTGAAAAAAATGTATCTAAACTACCTGAGGATGCTTCCTTATAAAGTATCTTTCTGGCCAACTGGTTTTGGGGAAGAAGGTTTTTAATTCTTTTTCTCTTTAGATTTCTATATAAAAAGAGGACCCCCTCCCTATTGTGGCTTCACCCTACCCTGTTGATACTTGCAATTACACTACCTAAGGATGCTTACATCCGAGTTTTAGCTTTTTTTGCGAAATGGTTTTGGAGAAGTGAAGTGAAGAATTTCTGACTTATTTTCTTTTCCTTTAAAGAGGCGTGGGTTGCCCTTCATTTCAACAAATCCTTTTACGCAATAGAGCTTTTTGCCAAGTTAGGTTGTAACTGGTCCATTGATTTAGGAGAAGATGTCGAAAAAGTGAAAAGATTACTGAAGGACTGACAAATAGACCGAAAACAGACAGAAGTGATCTGAAATGTTCAGTAGAGCTTTAAGCAAAAAGAGAAATTTAAGTTGCACTCTAATAGTATTGGCTTACTGTCACAAACCACTCATGATTTATCAACATTTTGATAATTCGTATCAACTTCACTAACAAAAAAAACAGTTTAATAATCAACTACAAAAGTATGCATATATACGATTTAAATTAGTCTAGATGTTCTGAAAAAACACAGAACAGCAAATATTCTAAACGAAGTGACAGATGAATAAAAGAGAATATTCTTACCTGGTCATTATTCTAGAAGATGTCAAACAAAAAGATAAATCGATGAAATTGACATTTTATTTTATTTAAAACCAATGCAAAAGTTTGAGGTACTTACCCACCAATGGTTCATTTTCAGAAGAACCTATAAAAAAAACCTTAATTTACTTCAATTATTTTATTTAGATTAAAATTAAATAAAATTGGAGGAGAAACTTGAAAAGTTCTTACCGTTATTAAACCGCTCCTCATCCAGACTAGAATTTTGATCTATGAAAATATGTAACAGTAAACTTTTAATCATAAAAAGCAATAACTGCGACCTTTAACATCGTTTTGATATATTCACCTTATTTAAATATTCACTCAATATTTATATCTTTCTGGCAAGAAGCTCCAGTAAATAGTAAATAACGAATATTTTAGACAAGATAAACTATTGTATTGATCATATCAAAATGCACACTAATGGTAAATCATTTACACGATTCATTTGCCTGTATGAAGTTATTTAAACGAAAGGCTCAGGGGCGTTCACCTAAACAACAATGTACTTAATTCTCATCAAATCAGATTTAGGGTAACAATAATTCAAATATCCTGACATTTTAGTAAACAAATCATTTTTAAAAGACTGGTTACATTTTGATCAAAGATAATGAAGAAAAAATTCTTTATCTATTCTATGAAAATGTAAACTCTATATTGTACCCCACGTATTTAATTGAACGTTGAATTGAACACACCTGAATTTATACTACCCTAGGATATCGTTAAAAGTTTTAGTCTTTCTACCCAAAATAAATTAAAGACTTTCGATATATATGAAGTTGATAACAAATAAAATATGGGTATTCATGATACATTATCGAATAAGTGTACCAACGAATGTAAATGGTGATCTATAAAACGTTTGTTAGATAATGAAACCAAAATATCAAATCCAAAATATTAAATAGTGTAAATTAAAAAACCTAAATGATTAATCTGATCCATCAAATTAACAATAAAAGACTTTCGATATATAGGGAGATAGTAACAAATATAATATTGGTATAAATGATTTATTACCAAATAAGTATACCAACGATCGTAAATGGAACAACAATTTACAGTTTCACTGTTAAAATACTACCTGTACACTTTTGAGCAGGCAAACTAACATGAACATCTTCCTGTTCCGATACAAACTCTGGCACTACTACAAAAGATAAAACATTTGGATATGCAATTTCGAAACAATAACTTTATATTGAGGTCTGAAAAATTCGCAATAGATTATTCTGCATTAAATGTAATCGCTTAAAACCGCAACAAAAAGCATTGTAAATAAACATAAACGCACTTTTCTAGAGTTTGAACAGAGTCTTTTCTTAAAATTATGTATATAAAACACATAGTCACTATCTTGAAGTATAAGGTGTATTTTGGCGAGGGTAAAAAAAAACCTGACAGAGGGCGAGGCTTGTCGAGTCCTTTTCACATTTCCAACCCGAGCCAATATCATGTATTTAGTTTATCCTGCAAAATTATATTCAATTTTGCGCATCAAAAGAGCATTATTCGACAATTTTTGCTGTATATATGCATTTGAAACCCTGATGTAAACAAAAAACGCAGGTTTAATGCACGATGCTATATTGAGGATTTCACTTTATAAAGCTTGTTTTACTGGTTACCTATATTCGGTTAATGCAAGGGGTAGTTACATAATAAATATACCTATTATTCTAAACATTACAATTTCAAATACTGTTTACAGGTAATTATTCGCCCCCGTTTTTTTTGTCCCTTCGCCCTCCTTGTCAGCGGGCGAATTTAAGACTGGGCGAATTCCAATGTCTCAAATTATTTCTCTTTAAACACAACTGTGTTTGGGCGAATTCAAGACGGGGCGAAACTGTTTGCAAGTGTAAAAGAGCGAAAATTAAACGGTGCGTAAAAAAGACCCTCTTTACAGTTCATCTTTAGATTTATTTGTCAACCGAGTTCTAATAAAATTTTAAGCTTTCATAATTTGTATTCGTCCGATACTTGTTTGATAAAGAATGAAAAACGAAAATATTTTCGCTTTATTTGGAAATTAAGGAAGGATTCTTCTCGTTGATAAACATACTTCTTATAATAAGAAATTCATGAAATTTTGACACAGTCAAACGGATCATATTACCAAATTATTCTATCAGTTGAATCAAATTTGACCCTTTTGTTTTCGCATAAAGGTCAGATCAAAGTCATAACCTTTTTCCTCAACTTAAAGGATGATAAAAATAAGTGTAGCTCTTTGTAGTTCTGTAGACATTTCTTTAAGATTTGAAGATTCTATTCTTCAATGAAATGATAGAATATCAGAATGTCTATCAGCTTATAATACTAAATTAGAATAAATATTTATGCTAAAATTGGTATTGGTTAGCCCGCATTTCCTCTTATTTTCTTAAATTTAGAAAAAAAAAATGATTATTTTTCATGCTTCTAATAATAAAATATAACTGATTTTTATGTATTATATAAGATTTAAGATATAAATTGACAGAAAAGCTTATATATCGACCATTTAATAAGAGAGAAAAACTGATTTTAGTGATTTTTTTCACAAAAATCAATGTATAGAATTGGCGCTTTAAAAAGCTTATAAAAATATAATTTGATAGGCAAATCATATTTTAAAAACATATTCTGAAACCCAAGTATAATATCATTAGTTCACATTAGTAAAAAAAAAATCCAACATTAATGTTATTTTTAAAATGCTAAAACAGACTCATTAATCTGCAGCAATTCTGAATTCCGAGACATGTGATATTTTCCTACGCCAATATTACGCCAAAAATATAGTCCTTGTTATATTCTAAACATTGATAACTTTTTTCTATGCCAAGTTGTATGATGATAAAAAAAAAGAAAAAATATATATACTCTTTAAATTTCCTTTCATCTTGATTTAATGAACAATTAATCAAATTTAGGTTTGACAAGTCGAAAACGAGGAAAGACTCCTTCCTTAATATGCATACTTACCAGCAAACAGCTGTTTTTTGTTCATAGTTTGCAATAGATCCTGTTCTTCTACTGCTTCAACTTAAAACATCAAAAGAATGAGGCCCATGGGCTACATTGCTCACCTGAGCAACAATACATAATGAAATCATCTTTATGGATTCATATACAAAATATTTATATCAAAGATAATGAGAAAAAAAGATTTTCATTTTTTACCTTGGATATTCTTATGTTAATCAATGGGCCCTTTTGCAACAGGATAATTTTATAGCCATATCTTTGTTTAGCATTGCAGTTCTCAAGAAGATAAAAACAACTGTTTATATATGGGATATAAACCTACAACAAATTTGTGAGGCCCAAGATTTCTCCAGGGACCAAAGTCAAAACAATTTTCCAGAATCACCAATATGTCAAAATGCTTGCATGCTTGCATAGAAATAAAACCAACTATTATTTGAGTATCTGTTAATAATAAAAAATGCTTTCCTTTGTAAAATTTGACCCCCCCCCTTTCCCAAACGTGGCCCCACCTTACCAATGAAGATTATGATTTTGACCAATTTTAATCAACACCATTTGAGGTTGTTTTTGTTTTTCTAGGCAAATTACTTTTTAGAAAAGTTTTTAAAAAGATTTTTCTCTATACAATCCTATGTAAAAATTCGACATACCATTGTGGCCCCATCTCATTTCTGGAGATCATGATTTGAACAAATTTAACTTAAAATCACATTACCTGAGGATGCTTCGACACAAGTTCCATCTTTTTTGGCTAATTGGTTTCCGAATGGATTTTTCTCTATATATTCCTTTGTAAACTTTTGACCCCACCCTTTATTGTGACCCCACCCTACCCAGGGGATCTTGATTTGAACAAACATGAATCTACCCAACTTGAGGAAGCATCCACACAAGTTTCAGCTTTTCTGGCTGATCGGTTTCTGAGAAGATTTCTACGGATTTTTCTATATGTATATTTCTATGTAAAAAAAACTGTCCACTGTGTCCCTGCTCTACCAAGGGGGGATCATGATTTGAATATACTTGAACTACCACTAATTGAGGATGCTTTCACACAAGTTTCAGCTTTTCTGGTCAAATGGTTTAAGAGAAGAAGATTTTTTAAGAACACCATAAGAATTTCAATAATTTCAAATTATCTCTCCTTAAAAGAGGGCCCTTCATTTTACCAAAAGTGAATCCTTTTTACCCAATGATCCTTTGTGCCAAGTTTGGCTAAAAATGGCCTTGTGATTCTGGAGAAGAAGTCAAATTGGAAAAAAAAATTACAGACAGACAGACGGGCGGACAGACTGACGCCGGACTAAAAGTGATCAGAAAAGATCACTTGAGCTTTCCGCTCAGGTGAGCAAAAACATTTCAATTTGTATAAAGCTAACATTTATTGTGCAATGGTCTGTCTTTAAACATCCTCTGGTAATTAAGTTCCTAATTCTTCCTATATACAAAATTTAGACTAGAGTAATCCTGCTATCCGATTATCAGTTAAGTGGTGTAGCCCCTAAATACCACCCCCATCTTCTTTTTGTTGATAATAAAGCATGTTAAATTTTGTAAGTTCCAAATTACCAAAACCTCTTGTCATTGTCTGGTTTACGGAAATTAGAAGAAAAGTAAAAGTCATGGTTGTTGATTTGGAATTTACAAATAAGAAATAGACAGGTTTGTAGGTATGTGATATTATAGCGGAGACCTTCTGAGGCCCTAATCAATGAACAATTGAAACTTCTCTTTTGAAATGATTTAAAACTACCTGTAGACTTTTGAACAGGCAACCTGACAATAACATCTTTCAGTTCCACTTCAACCTCAGACTCCACTATAACAGATAACAACTTTTGATAAACAAAATTACAAAATTGCTCAGAAAGTGTATATCGTGAATTTACTAAGGTTACAGAAAATCACTTTCTTCTGTTTTCGCGAAGAAAATGTAAAAAGCATTTCTACTATAATAAACTCATTTTTATCAAGTTTAAAATAAAAAAATGTCTAAAAATAGATTTTTTAAAAAACAAACACTTAATGCAAGAGAATAAAATGTCATCTGAAAGCCTTTTTATTATCAAAATACATCTAGTTTTTTCAGATCATAGTATAAATATCTACGAAAATTATTAAACAGATGAACTTTTCGGGATTTGTTTGCAAAGTTAACCTTTATTGTTCTTTCAAGTAACGAAAATTATTTAGCTAGTCCATATTTTTCCTACATCCGATTAACTCAACATACTTGTTATAATTGACTTTTACTGTCAAATGTTTTTAAATTCTTGACTTAAACAATGAAATTATACATTTCGTTCTTTTTTTTTAATTTCAAATCGAATTGTCATGTCACACTGTTGCTTTTGCAACACAAACGCATTTCATAAAATGAAAAAGTTACAGTACTAATTGTTAATCACAACACTTATTCTAACACATCTGAGAAAATTGACCCACTCCTGTTCAATGAGATTGATTGGTTAACTTTTAATGTGTATAATTTCTTCACAAAACATCGACATGAAATGTTTAAAAACGATAAATGAAAAAAAAAACGATGTCGATATTTAATATTGTTTCTTCTAACATTGTCATCTTTCCCTAAATAGATTTTTTGGTCAGCATTTGAACTACACAGCTGCAGCCTGTTAACAATACATTCATAGTTTAATTTTTTATTGATTCCCAACAATTTTCTACTTGAAATATTACCTGCGGAGTGTGTATTGATTTCTCCCAAAATGGCTACACTCTCATCATCAAGCACATTCTCATCTAAAAAGAAATCATGTTCCCTGTTTCATGCATTATGTATCCGTCATACAACATATATTCATTCTATACTATCATATCCATTTTATATTTTGCATTCTATCAGATAAGAACTAGGTAGTGGACTTATTGAGCAAATGTCCAGAGGTCACATTGCTCACCATTTTTTCTCCACTTCGAGTTACGTTTAACATTAAGTTCATTTTTGTTTTGTTGTTTCATTTGTTGTTTCCAGTTTTAAAAATTAGAACTTTTTGTCAATTAATTCAAATGTAAAAAATGCTACCCCTCCCCTATTTTCTTTACTAAGCGATTTCTTAAAATTGTCAATGTCTTAAATGTTTATTAAACGGGTAAAAAAGAGCAACATTTGTTTTATCCTAGCAAAGTAGAACATACACGGAAAACCATAAATCGAACATTGTTTTCCGAAATTTCGGAACGAAAATACCATCTAATATATCAAACAATACTCATTTATTCACCTTTTTACACCGCCAGGGAAAGTTTAGATAGTTATCATGTATTTTGTTTATCCTGCAACATAGTATCCTATTTTCCCCTTCAAAAGAGCTTTATATGACAATATTGCAGCATATCTACAGTTGAAACCATGACGTCATGGCATATAAACGATGAACGTCGGTTAAATGCACGAAGCTAAATTGAGGCATTGACCTTATATAGCTTTGTTTTATTGAGGTATATATGTTCGGTCGATGCACGTGGCAGTTGCTTGATTAATACATTTATTATTCTAACATGCAATTTCAAATATACCTTACGGTATGTTTTCAAACAGGTTTTAATACGATTTTTAGCTTTTTTAATATTTACTCATCCGATATTAATTTTTTTAACAATTTAAAAGGAAAACAATTTCGTTTTATTTGGAAATTAATATGCATACTTACCAGCAAAGAGCTCTTTCTCGATAATAGTTTCCAATCGATCTTGTTCTTTTATTGCTTCAACTTGAAAAAAAAAACAATTCAATTTGTATAGTAAAATGCAAAACGGTAATAGTAAAGCTTACATTTATTGTACAATGGTGCGTCTTTAAACATCCTCTGGTAATTATGTTTCTAATACTTCCAATACACAAAACTAAGACCCGAGTAAACAGTCCTGCTATCTGATTATCAGTTAAGTGGTGTAGCCTCTAAATACCACCCACCCCACCCCCTCCTAACTTATGGAAGTTAGAAGAAAAGTAAAAGTCATGGTTGTTGATTTGGAATTTACAAATAAGAAATAGACAGGTTTGTAGGTATGTGATATTATAGCGGGGACCTTCTGAGGCCCTAATCAATGAACAATTGAAACTTCTCTTTTGAATGATTTAAAACTACCTGTAAACTTTTGAACAGGCAACCTGACAATAACATCTCTCAGATCCACTTCAACCTCAGACTCCACTATAACAGATAACAACTTTTGATAAACAAAATTACAAAATTGCTCAGAAAGTGTATATCGTGAATTTACTAAGGTTACAGAAAATCACTTTCTTCTGTTTTCGCGAAGAAAATGTAGAAAGCATTTCAACTTTAATAAACGCATTTTTATCAAGTTTGAAATCAAAAAATGTCTAAAAATAGTTATTTTTTTTATAAATACCTAATGTAAAAAAACAAAGTGTCATCTGAAAGCTTTTTTATCAACACAAAACAGTAGGCCATTATATAAATATCTTTATTAAATAAAAATATAAATTCAAGCGAAAATACATCTAATAGTACGCTTTGTAAAACAAAACAAACGATAACTTAACGTCATCCATCCCTCTTGACATGAACATTTACATAGATAATGGAATGCTCCTTTGTATAAATAATGATGCAGTATATGTGCAGGGTTTTGCTTAAGGGTTTTTTCTTTTTAACTTTGATTGATTTTTTTTTAGAGAAAAAACCTTCCCCAAAACAAAGCCTCTTGAAATCAAAAGTAAGCAAAAAACAATATTAATGATCTCAAAAAATGGCGTTTACCTATATTAAATAAAACCAAATAACTATAAAAAAAAAAAATAAAGTAAAAATTCGTTTGGTTTTCCTGAAATTAAAAAAGCGCTTTTACTTTATAGATTTATTAACGAAATTCTAGGGATTTGATAGTAAAATTTATCATTAACATCCATACAAATAACGAAGATTATTTAGCTAGTCCATATTTTGCCAAGATCTGATTCACTCAACATACTTGTTATCATTGACTTTTACTGTCAAATGTTTTTAAATTCTTGACTAAAACAATAAAATTATGCATTTGGTTCTTTTTTTAATTTCAAATCGAATTGTCATGTCATACTGTTGATTTTGCAACACAAACTCATTTCATAAAATGACAAAGTTCCTGTACCAATTATTAATTGCAACACTTTTTTGACACATCTGAGAAAATCGACCAACTCGCTGCTGTGCAATGTGATTTTATGCTTAGCTTTTAATGTTGTTTTATATTTTGTCGCATGTTTTTGTATAATTTCTTGAAAATAAATCGATGAGAAATGTCAAATCTGCTTTATAATACGTACATTTTATGATATGCTTATAAGAAAGAAACCCGATCTTGATATTCATCGTTTCTTAAAAAATGGTGTCTACTTACACTGTCATCTTTCCCTTAATAGATTTTTGGGACATCATTTGAACTACACATCTGCAGCCTGTTAACAATACATTCATAGTTTAATTTTTTATTGATTCCCTACAATTTTCTACTTGATATATTACCTGCGGAGTTTTCTCCCAAAATGGCTACACTCTCATCATCAAGCACATTCTCATCTAAAAAGAAAGCATGTACCCTGTTTCATGCATTATGTATCCGTCATACAACATACACATGTATATTCATTCTTTCCTATCATATCCATTTTATATTTTGCATTCTATCAGATCAGAACTAGGGAGTGGATTTATTGAGCAAATGACCAGAGGTCACACTGTTTACCATTTTTTCTCCACTTCGTGTTAAGTTAAACATTTAGCTCATTTTTATTTTGTTGTTTTATTTGTTAGTTCAGGTTTTGAAAATTTGAATTTTTTGTCAATTAATTCAAATGTAAAAAATTTTACCCTCCCCCTCCCCCAGTGTAGCTATATTCTGCCCCACGGATTCTTAACTGCACAATCTAAATTCTACACTACCTGAGGGTGACTTCACAAAAAATAGAGATTTTTTCACTGAATGGTTCTAAAGAAGATTTTTAAAGATTTTTTTCTTTACATTCTCATGAAATATTTTGACCATACTTCCCCTTGTAGCCCTCCCGTACCCCCGATGATCTTGATTTCAATAAATATTGTTCTACTTTACCTGAGGATGTGTACACAAAAGATTTTTTGGCCAAGTGGTGTATGAGAAGAAGATGTTCAAAGATTTTGTCTATATATTCCTATGTAAAATTCGACCTCCAATTGTGGCCCCATCCTATCATAAGGGGTCATAATATTCACAACTGTGAATCTACAGTACATGAGGATGCTTCCACACAAGCTTGAGCTTTTTTGACTGAATAGTTTCAGATAAGAATATATCTGGAGATTTACTCAACATGTATACATAATAATACTATTTTAACATTCATATTTGATTTGATTTTCTACGATCAATTATTGCGTGTAAAGACATGACCCCAAATTATGACCGCACCCTACCATCATATCTCATGACTTGCACAAACTTAAATATAAGCTTTTCAAGGATGATTCAATAAAAACAACGACTATTTTTTCTGACTGGATTTTGACAAAAATATTTTACTTTACTTTCCTATGCAAAACTTTTAACCTCCATTGTGTTCCCACCCTACCTCCGAGGATCATTAACTAAAGAAGTTTGAACTTACAGTACTTGGGAATACTTCAAGATAAGTATGAGCTATTCTGGTTGAATGGTTTTGAAGAAGTAAAGATGATTTTTAAAATGCCAACAATTTTTCATTATTCCTAATTGACTCCCCTTTGAGAACATCGCCCACTTGCATGCACTGTTATATTTAGTGTTAATTCTGAAATTGGCCAAGCAGGTGTTTAAGAAGAAGCCGACGCCGACAGACCGCATCCAAATTTTGATAAGAAAAGCTCATTTGAGCCTTTTTAAAAATATCTGTACGATATATTTTGTCTCTTTTTTAATTTAAGAATTATTTTATTTTAAAAATAGGTCTAAACAATGAAAAATATTAGTTGATATATGCAGTATACATGTAGGAAGAATAGTATAAGTTTGCTATCTCTCTTGTAATTTATATTGTGATTTATATAGATAGCGGCACTGTATTCAGAATCAACTACAAATAGTTAAACTTAACAAAAACAATGCTGAAGGTTTATTTTGAAATATATTATTCATCTTATTATATAATCTTAGTATTATAGTATTATGTTTATCTATAACAATATATAAAATAGGACACAAAAATACATACTGTACTTTCTGAAAGGAATATGAAAATACTTTATATAGGCTTCCATAATCCTTACTTGTCTTCTTCTATTTTGGTAACTTCTTAAAACACATTGTGTTTTACTTGGAAATTAACACGCGCACTCACCAGCAAAAAGCTCTACCCTTTTGTTTGTTTGCATTCTATCACCGTTTTCCTCTTTCACTGTTTCAACTTGAGACATAAAGAAAAAAAAACTTTCAAAAATTATATCGAAAAACAAACAAATTTGGGTGCTCTAATGAACAGCATATAGTGTGACATTCAATCGTAAAGTTGGGCCTAATATACAAATTGAATTTTTTTTTAAAGAAGTCAATTGGTTTTTTTTGCAAAGTCGGACAGAGAACATTAACCTTTTTTGTTTAACTTACACTTAATGAAATCTTTTCTGTCTGCTGGTAACCTTGTTAATACCACTGAACATTTCTTCATCTGGTGATAAACAATGCTATTCTAATAACTGTGCGATCTTTCAAATAATGGCACTTCAATTTTTATTAAAATATTCTGGTACCTCCAAACGAAAATGGTTATAATGGTAATCTCGGCTAGAAATCAAGAAATAAGATGTTCTGCAAGCAAAACGTGTTAAAAGCTTATACTGGTTCTGTGGAATCACATTCTCTCAATCATCAACTTTAACCAACTACATAGTATGTATTTAAAGAAATGACTTTCCTACAATGTACATTTACAAATATATCGAAAACCACATCGGTATATTTTGAACTAAGTAATTTTCTAACATACAATAATATTTTATCACAACATAAGTATGGGCCTTTGACTAATAGCTGCATAATTAATTTGACTGTATGGGTGACTACTGATGACAAATGATTTTATATAAAACAAAAAAATCATTTTTCCTAAGTTAATCTGTTTATATCTTTTATCAATGAACTAAACAGAATGCATTATGCATGAAACTAGCAAAGTTTAATCTTTGATAGAAATTAACATACCTGAAATCTGTTTGGAACTTTTGAGGAAGATCTAGCAGGCAAGTCCGAAACCTAAAATGATATGAACAGCCTGTAAACTATATCAAAGCTTGTTGAAATGAAATGAGAAGATTTATCTTATATTTGATATGAACAATATCAATTTTTCGGCAGAATTTTCAGTGAGGTGTATAAGCTGCAAAGTAAATAACCCTAAGGCAAAGTTTCAAAAGCTTACGCATGCATTGGTATTACGTTATATACATAATCGCCAATCTCTATTTAAACAAATTTGATCAGAGTTGCAATAAAAGGTATGCTGTACCCTGTCATATGCAAATTGTTGTTGATAAACTTTCTTCAAAATTTGGTTTGATGTTAAAAGCATTTTTATTTAACACTCTGATAGTCCTTAACTTTGCCAACAAATCAGTATGCTACAGTTACTACATGTAAGCATCGAAACTTTAAACATAACAGTTGATTTTTGCCAGGTTCTATGTTGTACTTACAGTATACGTAGCGATTTTCTATATGAATAATTAATGTCTTCAATGTTTATTATAAGGGTATAATAGAGCAACGTTTGCTTCTATATTAACAAAGTAGAACCTACACGGAGATTCATAAACTGAACATAATATTTTCGAAAATTTTGGAAGAAAAGTTCCTATAAAAATATCAAACAATACGCATTTGTTTACCTCTTTACACCGCCAAGGCAAATTTTTCACACCGTAATCGTACTTTATTTCTTCCCCGGCCTTAATAAACCTCCGGGCAAATAAGACCAAGGCTGGCTTGTAGTCAACGATGATTTTTTCAATGTTAAAAATGTTTATCAAAGTTTGTATTTTTCTTTGCATCGAAAAAGGAGAAACCTAATTGTGTCGTCATTTTGGTCGCCTGAGTTTTCGTCAAAGTGACGTCATTTTCTTTAAGTTAATTACTTATGACACCGTAGGTACAGAGTGCAGTAACATCTGCACTAACCTAGGTATGCTACACTTATTTGCAAAGTTTAAATTCAAATCACACGTTTACTCAAGAGACTAATAAAATGCTATTTTATTTCTATGTTACTTTATTTTGTTTAAATTGCCTCAGTTTAAATTAAAATTGATATAAACTGACAGAAAAATTAATACATTAACCATAAAGTAAGGAGGGAGAAAACCCGATTTTAGTGATTTATTTTCACACAAATTTATTTGTAGAATAAGTGCTTAAAAAGACAATAAAAATGTAATGAGATAGGAAAATCATATTTCAAAGATATATTCTGAAACCGAAGTGTCTCATCATTAGTACACAACTATTAATTGATGTTCAATTACAATGTAGCAGATAACAAAGTCAGCTTAATTAGAAACCTTTACCGGTGTTTTGGATATTGTAATAAAAATATGACACAAGCCTTGTTCACAAAATATAGAATTTTAAAATATGTATTTTGGTTATAAATCAACGACTGACACTCAAATTTTAGTTAATCTTTAGAAATGCATTATGTTAAATACAATTTCTCATAAATCGTGACCATACAACTATAGTTATGGGGAAAATTAAAAATTAAATTACTGAACGATTTAACGAGGCCGAGTCTTATCATTTTTACACTAGATATTTTGATGAAATTTATTTAACGTAGTTATACTACTGTATCAATTATTTTAAGATCAAAAAAATATTTATTTACTACCCTGATTTCCTAGGATATCGTATCGTCTTGACTTTTAACACTTTTTATTATATGGGACCCTATTGGAAATTGTAAAAAAAAAAAAATAGAGAATACCACATGACCATATTAACATAGTGGCTGCGGTTAGTGGTAAACCACTGCCACTGGGATATCATCAGACCCAAAATAAAAATTGAATTGCGAACTGCATTCTAGAATGCAATTTACATTTCAATTGCGAATGACGAACTTCGAACTACGATCCAAAATCCGATTGCCGATCAATCCTAGAATGCAATATTCTAAAGCATACCGTACACAGGCAACTTTATTTGGGGAAAAACACCGGCATTTACTTAAACGTTATGAGAATTATTTGCTTGATTTTTACTCTTTTAAAATTACAAATACAAATTAAATCTTTGCTGTTCTTTCTTCCGCGTTAAAGCTTACAATAATTTGGTACCCTCCTTAATAAAGAATTAATTGAGAAAATATGTGTGCAATAAAATCAATGACAATACTTATCACCCCTTGAGTCTGTACGCTGCGGCTATGAATTTTAAAACAGCAGCGAAAATATCTAAATATCTTAATTTTATTTTAGGAATTAATTGATAGGTGCTTCTGATATATTGATTTTCTTTAGAAAAGCTTTTTCGAACGCTGTTACTTATAGACCTATCAAGGATGGAGGGATGAGAAATTTGTCGGACAAAGACTTTTTCGAGCAGTGTTCGACTTCATCTGAAACAATTTGCGAAAGCTAACTAAACATCCGTTCTAGCACTTAAAAAGCCTTAAATTGATATTAGACTTTTGGAAACATAAACAATTTGAAATTATGTAAACTCATAAACACAATTGAATGCCCACCATATCTTTTTCCCCAGGGATAAGGAAAAGAAAAATATGTAGCTGCCTAAACTGGAAGGGTAATTCTTTTCCCTTTTCATTCCCTCGTTCCTGCTAATGACCTCCCCGTCGTACTCAAGAATGAATTCTCCTTTTTAATAATTCCGTGTGGCAAACACGCCCTTTCCTATAAATCATGAAAAAAATATATAAAAAATATTTACAGAAAAGCACAAAGGGAAAACAGTAAACTTAAAAATCAATAGAGAACGGTTAGTTACATGGATCAATAAACGAATGTAACGAAGAAAAATCTTTGTTTTACTTTCACGAGAACGTTTACAGCAGCTTGGTAACTTGATCTAATCACACAAAATGCAGAATATTATATGATTCGACGTGTTTTGTAACATTTAAGAAACAGGCATTCTGCATTTCTAATTACCATCCTAAAATTATGAACGGTATTAGGTATGAAACAAAATAATGTTAATATTACTGATCAAAAGTTTACCGATATTTGTGATCATATCAAAGTTGTTGATTTAGTTTAAACATATATTTAATAGTTAATTGCAGAAGTGCTAATTTCTAATTTTTAAATCGCATTTCCGAGTTTATAAAATTTGTTACAACGTATCTCTATCCAACTTGTTTCAACAGTTTTTAGATTTTTGTGATACCCACTTGTACAAGTAAAAAAAAATACATGCCCATTTGGAAAGTTTACGTTTTTTAGAAAATGTTTAGCTCTGAATGTAAACATCAGATTAATAAAGAAGGCAGTCTTTCACTACGATGTTACGTTAAGCATGGAATTTGTCACATTTTGACTTGGTCTATCGATTTTAAATCTATCGAATTGTACTATACAAATGGCATCAAGTTTTACACTTTATTTTAAATTGCCTTAATTACATGTATACACATATGACGTTGCATTCCAAAATAAAAAAATAAAAATACATTCAACATCAATTTCCTATAACTATTGTTATTCTTTTTTTTTTATTTCGTCTGCTACAGATTAAGGGGAAACAGCATAGGGATCCGGCTAAAAGCTTTGTTTTTCTGATAGATGACAGAGTGCAGAGTGGAATATCTATACTACTATATTAAAATAATAGACTCGAATTTTTGGGCTTTAATACTGATTAATCGGGAGAGTACAGTCTTTTGTTTTATATATTCTTAACATGATTGGTACTTGAAGATTACCAATTTGTTTTTATTTTTATTTTTTCTCAATCAAGTTTGCTAATTAAAAATCAACGAAAATTCCTCAAAACATTCCGGAAATCATCTTAATTTTTTGGATTTCACAATCCTGCGCATGCGCATTACATTCACGCTAAATCACGGGATGCTCTTTATTTTATGTTTCCACCATATCACATTTGCATGGATAAACTCAGAGACGATTAAACAAGCGCGTGTAAATTTTTATTGGAAATTTTTTTCTGTTCATCAAAGAAAATGCGGGAGATAACTCTAACACAGTGCATTTACTATAAAATATCCCGAGAGTTTCGAATGTCAATATGGCGTGCAAGAAACGTTGTTGAAGAAATTTTGAATTCTGCAATTACAGAATTAAACTTTTCGAAGAAAGGTATTTACAGCTAATGCACACGAGTCCTGACTCAGTGGGGAATCCCTCCTGCCAAATGTCAATAAATCAGCCTCCAAATCTGAAAATGTGAAAGAGGTTCCAGGGAGGTGTTTCAATAAGTAAAACTTTATTTACCTGATGATTTTGCATATGGGCCTAATCTTTGATTATCATAAATATTTGACAAAATTTATTCATATACAATTTATTAAATCAGATGTTAACGTTACAAACTGTAATTCACTGTAGAACATTACAAGATCAAGTTTCCTTTTTGTTTACCTCTGCCCTCATAAAATTCCCTCCAAAACATTCCTGTAATCCAAATAATGGTGGCGAAAATATCACGGAGGATAAATTCACTGGTATTAAGCCGATATGCGTACCAAATGGTACGCATATCATAACATGGCGACAAGCTCTGCAGGTTCAGAAGTTTACACTGCTATATTTATTTAGGTCGTATTTCAGCGGGTAAAACATAAATGTTGAAGGGCTACTGAGTCTTCACATGTAGAGACTTATACAATAAACTAAACCCGCATATTAATTGATATTTCCTCCATTAATGAAAATCCCGATGATATGCGTACCTACAAAAACAGATATACGTACCATAACATGCATAATACAAAAAAGAATTTCTGGATATGCGTACCATCGGTAAGATCTACGTGGGTGGGTGAGCGGCGTGCGTGCATCATGCGTGTATGAGTGTGGATACCTAATGTTCTTATTTCTTCATCAATATACAGATATAAAAATGTCTTACATTTAGATGTAGCATCAGGTGCGACTTAAATCTGGTCTTGAACTTATTTAAGCAATAAAATGCCTGAATTTATTTAAAGAATAAAATGATTTATTTAGTGATCGATGCGGGATATGAAGGTGGCGAAGTTGCAGAAAAAAAAACCATAACCCGTTATGTAAAATTTTTCTGCAATGATCGCTACCTTCATAACCCGCATGGATCATCAAAGATAACATCTTATTGGTTATATTTACGTCTTTCTTTAAACAAATTAATAAATTGATCGTTAAAAGTAAGTAAAATTAATTTATTTATTATTACTGTACATCAGTTTGTTACTAGTATATAAAAGAAGCAGCCAAATCGTCTTCGACGGTAATTGAGTCTGATATCATCATAGTGTATGATATTTTTCTAACGTCGATTAAGGTTTCGACCAATCGATGAACAGGGCTTGGAAGATTTTAGTTCTGTCAGTTTCTTTAGAGCTATGAATCACAATCTTTTTTTTTTCTTAAGAAAAAGGGGAGAAATTAATCGGTACATGTTAATGTTGATGTTAATAAATTCCTTTGTGTGCTCCAATATTTTATGTTCTTGTAAACCTTGCTTCGAACCATACAACTTTCCGCAAACTTCACATACCTTGCCATCATTTATAAAAAATATATTTACAGAGATATTTTTTACACGTAAAATATCTATGTATTGTAGACAAGGGAGTAGACAACATGTATTGGAAATCAGAATAAACCTTATCAATAGTAAATTGTGGAATATACCGGTAATTATTTAAGGAGGCTAGGTGGTCAACAAATTAGCCATCAAACCTCCCCAAATTTTAAGATATGATCTCTTTAGCTATAAACTATTATTTAGTAAAGAAAAAATAAATATTTTACATTTAAATTTAGGCATTGTCCTATATTCTTATATAGAGCTCTCCTTTCAAATGAGATCAATACAGTCTTTGAAATTGTGACAACCATCGAGCCCTCTTAAACGAAAACCGTACAGTGTGAAGAAATACATATGTATGTTCATACCCGCTGTTTTTGTTTTGGCGTGCTAGTGATCAGAGATCCATCAAATTCACTGGCTTTTTAGACCAGAAAAAACTCCAAATTAATTTCATATAAGATAATATTGCTGATAATTATTAAGAAAAAAGAAAACGGAAAACATTTCTAAATAAAAAACCAACTTGAATAAAAACTATAAATGAGAAATATGTGTGATTCAAATTGCATGCTACATATATATAATCATCATATTACCAAAATCTCACTTTAATTCTATTTTCAATATTCAAGTTCGAATGATACAGATATGAAGAGTCCTTCAAATGTTTTTCCCAAAATAGTCCTCAAATTTGAAAAATGAGTTTGTTAATAAAACTACTTTACAAAATTTTAAAAATGACTAATGAAACAATAAACAAATTAAAGACTATATTTAAAAAATGCTACCGTTTAATGGGGAATTCTGATGTAATATATAAAGCATGAACAATTTAATTCTCAGCGTATTTATCATTTTAAAACAACTGACATTTAATAGGATTATTTCTTTACAATTTATTTGAATACTACTATTATCTACTTACATGGGATTCATCCATTATAATTGTTTCTAAACTCTCCGAAAAAGAAGTGGTGCCAGAATCGAGGATCAGTATTAAGCGTTTATCAAAACAGATTTTTTCAAAAATGATTTTCATTTTGTACGACATATTGACAATTTGAATATTTATTTCCTGCTACTATGAAGTATATGCGTAAGTTTTCAACATACTGACACTCTGGGGATATCGATAATAAAACAATATCATCCAAATGCATTCAACGTCTCAAAACCGCACACTTCAATGAAAATAAGAACAAACAATATATAATAGGAAAGTAGCTGGTACCCATATCATCAAAATATGGTACGTATATCCAGAAAATAAAACATGTCGTAGGTACCCATATCATCGGGATTTTCATTAATGAAGGAAATGTCAATTAATATGCGGTTTTGGTTTATTTCATAAATCGCTACATGCGAAGACTCAGTAGCCCTTCAAACATTTATGTTTTACCCGCTGAAATACGACCTGAATAAATAAATAGAGCAGTGTAAACTTTCGAACCTGCAGAGCTTGTCGCCATTTTAGGATATGCGTACCATTTGGTACGCATATCGGCTTAATACCAGTGAAATTGGAACAAAGCGAAATAGTAAAGTTTTTCAACTTATAAAATTGGATTTAGAAGAATCAACTAGTGATCCAAGATAGTGCAATATTCTGGTGAGACAGATGAAGACTGATGATTTACAGGAGTTTGTTGAACGTTAATTGTGCATGATTTCATCAGAACAGCAATAATTTAGGAATAACCCCATTGTTTATGCAGACCCAGCAGAAGCTGTCCGATATGGTGGAAATCAAATTTTGAACTTCCAAACAGACATAATATTTCATTGAAAAAGGGGGAAAATTTCGACAATACTGTGTCACAGAGCTATATTCTATATCCAAAACACATCTGAAGGAAATTTGGATTTTTAACTAAAATCTGAGATCGGAGGCAAAGGATTCCTTTTATAATTTCTCAATCTGATCACCTATGTTCATAATTTAATACTGCTAGAGCCTGTGACCTGGTAGGCCCCATGCGTTAATAGATAAGGGAACTTGATACTCTCAGTGTGAAGCTGCAGGACTGACTCTCCATCGTTACACAAGTGTGTGTTCTTTCTCTTTGTTTATGATTACCAAAGTGATAATAGAGTAATAAAATAATTACAAGGATCACTTTGTATTATTCAATTTTGAGGTAAGACAAGCTGTCCGCCATTTACTGTGCGTCTATAGCAATAAGCATTTCCGGTAGAGATGTAAACATAATCTCAGAGAGATTCGTCGAGACTGAAAAATTTTGACGGACGTCTCTTCCGAATCTGACCAGTGCCACATAGAGTGCTTCGGGAAAATTTGCCCCAACTTCGGCCAGCTGTTACGATAGAAATACGCTGAATTAAATCAGCTGCCCGCTTCAACTTTTTACTTTGAACATTCTTTTAACTCCCTATCAATATAAAACGTTAGTTTCCTACCGTTAATAGGTTTATATCCCACAAAATATCAACTTGTTTATTTTTCAATTCATTTCCACATTCATTCGACTCTCCAATGCAGAAGAGTTCCAGTCAAGGTCATAAATAGCCTGTTTCAAAATGTGTCATATTCGTAGTTTTACATAGCAAACTTAACCTGGACAAACAGAAACTGAAGAATATAACGAATTAAATCAATTCACGAATAGGTTTATTCATGACACATGTATACAAGTCCACATCATGCTCTCACGCACGCACATATCATCCGCATGGCTATTTTCCCGTGCTCAATCCCCGGATGATACTCTCAAAACAATACACACAAAGAACCATAACTCTTACTCACATCATACTCATACATTCATACACAAACAGCTACTTCCCTTAGATCATATAAATATACTACAGAAACTTTACAGATGCATTCAAATGTCAATTTATTTTGTCAAAGGCATAAAATGTGGAATTTATAGAAATAAAAATAGAAATATAAGTATTTGTAATTTGACCCTTTAAATTTTTAATGAATTATCGATAAAATAACAAAGTGGAAACCTTTGAATTTCTGGTTCACTTCAAAATTTAAAATGAGAATTTCTATAGTAGTAATGCACCAATAATAATTATTTTACCATCTAGAGATGCCTTTCAGTTTACTTTAGTTGCATGACAAAATTTAATTCATAGTTTTTGCTGATTAAAGTGTGAATTCAGATATTTCTTCTCTGAAGTGGAAGGTGGCAAGTAAATTTTTCCTCATTGGCTGCTATTAGATTTCGAGTGATCATCGGAAGATTTCGTATTCCGCGCATGCGCATAAAGTGTAGGTCGATAGAGCTCTGCGAGTAGTCGCATTCGTTTAGAAACAAACGGAGTTATGGCTTCTGTATCTAAAGTTAAAAAGAGAAAAGTCAAATTATCAAGAACTGTCAAAGAGGGCGCGGAGAGCTCCGGAGACGACGACGGAGGAGACACAGCATACGCAGCAACACGTCTGATTGATGGAAAGCCAGAAAGGTTCCTAGCTTCGAAGTGGACATACGCTGATTTGAAAGAAATGAATATATATTACGACAATGAAGAGGTTTCTATTGAAAGTATTAAGGAAGATTTGAAAAAATCTATTTCTTCGGAAGTCTATTCTACAAGTCCCGAAGTGAACAAAGTTATTGAGACTTACAGCAGAATTACCAGCGAAAATTTAACTTTCTCGATTGATCTTGAAAATATAAGACAATTTCATCGAATGAACTGGAATCCCGTAATCAAAATTAAAGAAATTGTAAAAGACCTCGAGAAAAATTCAGAAAATGTCTCAGCGGTGAAGGTGGATATGTTTGGGTAAGTTTTGATAAACCAAACTTTTGAAACAAAATATCTTACTCTTTCCACTGATAATGACGAACAGTCATCCACCAAAAGTATTCGTGAAAATCTAAATGGCCACCAATATTTAAACAAACCACTTTCCTATTTTACAATAAAATCTAAAATCTGTCTATTGTAATAGGATAACCCCGGTACATAGAATTACCGAAATGCCTGGGATTTACCGAAATGCCCGTCGAAAACACCGAAATGCCCTTCAAAAACACCGAAATGCCCATTATTACACCTTAAAGAGTGTATGTCTAGTACTGTATATAGATAACTATTATATATAAAGTTAAAATTAAAAGAAATCAGCCGATTTTCGTGGTTATTGATGAAAATGCAGTCTTCCAAGAAAGATAACTCTTTCATTAATTTTATTTTTTAACGCGTTGATAAACTATATAAATCTTTTTATTAATTTATTTCTTGTAAATAACAATAATTAAATTTATTTTGAATAATTCATTTCAACTGGACATAAATATTTTCATTTCATTACATAACTGGTTATATTACTGTGACCAATTATCTACTCACAATTATTTTCACGCTTTCACTAAACAATTAAATAGACTGTAAATAGAATTGGTCAACACATTGGTATTTTTTGTGAAAATTGAAGTTTAATACGCCTGTATTTTATTTGCAAAAGCTTATCAAATGATAAGTTATGAAATTTACATACCTACCTACGTTTACCTACGTTCATTATGAACGCAAGAGCATGTATCATTCCCTACTGTTAGGTATCATCAATTTCTAGTTCATTAGTTAGTTTTGATTACTTGCAGAAACTCTAAATTAGATAGAATTAATTTTTGTATTTAATAGACACGTTAATTCTTATCTATAAATCTGTATCCACGTGTAAATAACTAGCAAGGCACTCGTACATGGATACATATTTATAGATTACGTGGATATATCTACCCCTATACACAGCACGTGTCTGCTAAAACAACATCGAAGTTCACCCTCTATTGTATCAATGTACATGTTTTATACCTAAGGTGAGGGGGTGGCACGTGCCGTTAAAACAACACATATGGCTGCTCGTTTGTCGTTTAAGTTGAATGTAAAAAATGCATGTTTTAGACAAAAATACTTAAAACCTAGATTTTGTTAAAGACGAAACACTTTTATTCTATATAAACAAAATAAAATACTCAATACTCAGCAATACTTAGTACGTTTTCAAAGATTTATACAGACAAATAAAAAGATTATGCATAGTACAAAATAAAAGGAGTATGAACAAAGGAGCATGATCATTTATCAGTTTTTCACTTGCACATTCTGTTAATTCACACACAAAGTCATTTATAGTCCAGTCAATTGCTGTTCGTAGAGCGAAAAACAATTTTTGTCCGCAATTGTAAGGGGATTCTAATTCAAAGTGGCCGCACAAGAAGGAAATAAAAAAAAAATAAATAAAAAAAATTACAATCATGTCAACCGTCGAGAAACGAATCAAAGATAGCAACTCTTGAAATTATCTTGAGGGGCTTGCCCACAATATTAGGTACTTGCATTGTAAAAATGTTTATGTGAATAAAAATAAAAATCTTTATAATTAGTATGTTTTATTTTTCACTTTCGATGACTGTCGATGAGTATCGATGTGTTGTCGTATCCATGAGTTGTCTATTCCATGACTTGTCCTTTCTATGAGCTGTCGATTCTGTGAGTTGTTGCAGCAATTCCAAATGTCAAAAACAGTATGGGCATCAAAAACTACCGACGAACGGGACCGACATTATAAACGTTTTCGTAGTTTCAGGCCTAAAGACAAAAAACTGTGACATCAACAAACGGACAAACGACTATTGTCAAGCCACGGTCATTGGGGAAAAAATTAGGTCAAAGGAAAAGGAAGATCAATGAAAGGACTCCGACGAAAAAAAACCCCAAATCTTAATTAATTTTAATGTTACTTCAGTGCGAACACCGTACCTTATTGTTGAGGTGCCCATTTAATGGGTAGGAATCGAATGTCGTACATTTAATAATTATTTTTCAGTGTTGTCCAGTCATTGACCTTTCTTTTCCTTGAACATGAAATTTCAATGCATCTTGTTCTGCTTCCATGCTTACTCATTTTTGATTATTTTTTACATCAATGTGAACTTACAGCATTACAATAGTTGCTATTATTGTGATTTTGATATTTGCTTCCACTCTATATTGATTTTTAACTACTTAAGCAAATACAAATATATACATTTTATATATTTGAGATAAGAAATATAACGGTATACCTGTATATTTATACTTGAACTTATGTTATATATGTGTGCATGAGAAAGGAGCGATTCTGATAGAGAAAGGAATATTTATAGTATTATCTTGTCAAAGCATTCTATGATATTAAAAATAAAAGCTGATAACCTGTAATTTTTTATTCTTAGTTATTTCATTCTGGGAATAAAATTTCACACCTCCATTCAAGTGAAAATGCAATTCATGCAAGAGTTATCGTTCTTAACCCAATGTCTACACATGTTAAAAATCGCTATTTATGTCAAAATACCTACATTATCAAACTAAAAATTGGGGAAATACATTTAAACATTGAGATTCATACTATTATGTTAAATATTTGTGCTTAAATGAGGCATTTCGGTGTTTTTGAAGGGCATTTCGGTGTTTTCACCGGGCATTTCGGTAAGTCACGGGCATTTCGGTAATTCTGGTTACCCGGATAACCCCGAGTTATTTGAACAATTATCACGTGATACTAATATGTAAACGATGTGACACGGTGTGACAGTTGAACCGAGCACAGATTTAATACAGTGCAGCTTGTACAACAATTTATGTGAAATGCATTTGAATTTGATCTGACATCCACCTACTCAAATCATAAAAATATGCTCAACATCGTGCAAGAACTGCAGTGTTTCCTGGAAGAAATGGTTTGCATGCTTTGGACAAAGAAAAATAGTATTTGACAGTGTGTTATTTGCAGGGCTAATTTTTAGTGATTTTGGTAACGGGTGGTTTCGCTCCGATCACTTGTTTGCGCTGAGTGGTTTCGCGCCGAGTGGTTTCGCCCCTTTTCAATATATTATATAAATATTATTAACGATCAAGGATTACCTGTATTTATCGATCTAAGCAAACCCCAAATAATTGCTAACGTTGTGTTTTATGGAATAATTTAAAATTATCGTGATTTCACCTAATGGCATTTTTAGCCAATTTTCCGTGAGCCATTTTATATTCATGAATTCACTTAGTTATGTAAAATTTTAACGTTACTTACATTGCTTTCTTAATGCCTTTATGAACATTTGTCATGTTGGGAGTGAAATCATTTTTTGCCAATTTTCCGTGATTTCACTTAATTATGTATAATGTGCATATAACTTGCAATGTTTTCTTAATTAATTATGTAGTAATGCCTTGCAGAGCTTTAATTTTTTTTTTACACTGGATTTCGATTGACACACAGATAAAATTGTATACAAAAATATATATTATGACTAGCTCATGATATATTTTATGGTAATTAAAATCAATCTTGTATATATAGATAATTGTGCTGTTGTGATCTATATCATCTGTTTCTCTTTAACTTAAATATATGGTGAATAGAAGAACAGAAGAAGACATGTAAACTTTTATAGATTTATTGTAAATAATATAAAAGTCATAGAAAATATAGAGAAAACACATCAACATACATTAACACATATTGAAAAAAAGCACTTATGATAGTCTATAGTTCACATTGAGGAGGTAAACCGTACACTTTGCACTATTGGAGTCAAAAGCACTGCAGTGATAGAGTTCACTATGAGGTGGAAACACATACACTTTGCACTGTCGGTGTCGCTCACATGGAGCATACACGGCCCCGCATAGCCGTAGAAAATGTCCAGTGGACATCTGTCCTGCATCGTACTGCTCCCAGGCCTCCGTCAATTTCTTCTGGGTTGAGATGACGATTGCCTAACATCCCTGAAGAGGTTCTGCCGGACACACAAGTCTCCACCAACTTTGCCTCATGCAGAAGAAGAGGGACAAGCTTGTAAAAGGTGCATCCCCAGGGTTCGACACTAACCTTAGTCCGTTAGTCACAGACTAATAGATTTTCATGCGGACGAACAAAATTTCTGTCTAGTCAGTCCGGTCGGACTAATGAAAAGTTTTGCTTAAAAAAATGTGTGAATTAACGATGTGCGATTGTCGACATTTTACTGGAAAACCCTGACTATATTTCTATTATCTAGCATATAATACATTGCAGTGATTATAAAGTTACCGAGCGAAAACAACGGAGGTATGCAGGATATTATGGGTGACTTGATTATTTCTTTGCCCTAAGGGGATGTTCGAGAAAATAGGTGACAAGCGCACATTTTCACAGCAACGGATTTGATAGGGACGCTTATGTGTTTAAAAAAAAAGTGAAACGAATCTTCTGTGAGTTGTTTAATTAAAATGAATTGTGTTTAAATCATTTGTCATAAATTGCTTATGATTTTAAGCAGCATACACAATGTACACGGAGATAGTGAATATGCAACTCATTGTTATTTATGATATAGCACATACAACTTTCTTACAAATTCTATTTAAAAAGTGTGTATTATATAAGGCAAATACGGTAACGCATTTTAATTTATTTTTGACGGGCAAAAAAAATTGCCTGTGGACTAGTTAAAATAAACAGGCACTAGTCCGGCTGGAATAATGCATAAAAAAGTTAGTGTCGAACCCTGCATCCCCGATGTCCAGCTTTGCCGTTGACCCTGTGATGCCAACCTTTAATAAATACAAATTATTTTCATTAATGACATTTTCTAAAAATACAAAGAGAATCAGATTAATAATTAATAATTATATGCAGTTACTGTTTACATGTCATTTTCCTTTTTTTTTTAAATAAATACTTTTATGTATATCTCTAGAACACAATGTTTTCCAAAAATAACAAAACTATTATTACAAAAATTATTTGCAATATAATCACCTTCTACATCATTGTTGGTCCTGACGGGTTGGTGGTAGACAGTCCAATATGATGGGTGGAAGACGGAATGGTTCATCCACTGTCTGTTGATGTAGTTCACAAGGGACTGGAGGGGCTCTGTGTTGGCTCTCTCCTTCAATGTCTGGAATGCGGAGGGGATGTCTGGTGCAGGTAAGAAGGGTAAGGCCGGCCATAAGCTGCTTCAGGTAGCAATGAGTAGCCTCCCTCTTCATGTACGTGGCTGCAAGACCCAGCTCCTGGATGTGCCTCCATACGGCCTGGCACCAATGGAATGTGCATCCCTTAGTTACAGCATCAGGAAATACCGCAGAAATGGCATTCCAGGCATCTGAAATAAAATAAGATCATAAATACCATATATATCTACACTACTTATCAATGTTTGTATCAGAATTTAAAATGAATAATAAATGAAAATTATTGTTGCATATCATTATTATTATCAAAATTATACTAAGGACACTTCATAAAACAATGTTTAGTCTATGTATGCATTTCTTATTTATTATATTTATGGATATTATTATTATAAAATCAATTAATAAATCAATAAATAAACTTTATCAAATAGTCTAGAAGATTTAATAATTAATTAATTTGGGGAAAAATTATAATTTTAGAAACTACATATCCATGCCTATCAAATGATTACAAGGAATAATAACCTTACCATGTATAATTTTGTGGTCAATTGTACATCTGATACCTTAAGTTTAAAAAAAAACATATCTGAACATTTAAGTGTCATATTTATGTCATATGTTTAAAACTGTTTATTTATATAATGAAAGATCAAATTTTAAATGAAAAATACACCAGTACTTCGACTGTGCAAAACTTTGAATGTTTAGAATAAATTTTATAAACACTTATAGGTATCATGTTTATTAATCATTGTATAGACCCTGAAATGCATTTCCACACCAGCTATATGTTTCTCGCATGATTCTCACATGTGTTCATGAAAAACAACAAAAGTCATGCGTAGCAGTGGTGGACCAGAAATTTAACCGTGACAGTTGTCGCACATAGCAGCCAAAGGTTTAATACGTTGAGGCCTAGGATAATAAGATTGGTCAGTTTAGGCATCTTAGATCTTAGAATATGATGTCTAAAAAAGTAGGCTTTTTTATGTATTGTTTAATGTATCTTCAAATGTTGAAATATATGAGAGTTTTGCATTATATTTAAAGAGTTTCATATTCAAACATTTTAAGATAGAATGATACAATAACTATAATTAAGGGTGAGTGATGTAGCCCATGGGCCTCTTTTTTTTTTTTTAATAGCATTATACACATTGTCTATTGTTGCTAAGGTGGGAAATTTGGCCCATGTGCTTTCTGCCAAGTCAGAATTAAGTCAGCATGAATGTTGCTTAGTCTTGTTGGTGTTATAAATTATTAAATAGCTAATTTTCTTGTTTCTTTAGGCAAAAGTGGGGCTGGATGGGAGCAGTCAATAAATTTTTACGAGATGTACAAGAGCTAGCCGGAAGATTATTGCAGCCAATAGAATATCAAATGAATGAGGTAGAAAGGTTTGAGGAAGCAAAAGAAAAAGTCAGAAAAGCTTCAAGGAAGCATAAGCCAATCAAACAATTTGATCCAACTAAACAAGAAGAACAAGAAGATGAAGGAGTGTACACACACCTGTGCATAGGTTTTTGCGTAATTTTTTTTTTGGATCCAAGGTACCAAAAAGTTTCAAAACTCTTATTTAGAGTAAATGTTTGTAGTCTGACTCCAGCAATAATGAGTTACTATAAAACATATTTTTACTTATTAGGTTTGCCTACGGAAATATATTATCAATCTCTTAGACGGTGAGGCGTAGCCAAGTTGTCTATGAGATTAATCAGCCTGATATATTTCCAGAGTCAGTAAGAAACCTAATAAGCATTTTGTTTTTCCGAGGACTATACTAATTACAATTAAGTGAGGTATTTATTCACAAGACTTGAAGATTTTCACAAATCCAAAAGTTGCATTTTGTTTATTTTACACAGTCCAATTCTTATTTCAAAATTATCATTCTCTCCTTTTGAATAGTTTCTTTAAATCTTCGCTGCACCCTTGTTCACATATGATGTTTTGTTGTTATGCCCCCCTCCCACCTTGTCTGTCTGTCCTTCCGTTCTCTGATAAGTTGTTCTGTCTGTGCCTAATTTAGTCTGCACCAGCAGCCAATCAGCGATAAGCTCGATACACCAGAGCGAGTATTGTCTATGCATGACGTAGCTGACACAATTGAATGTGACGCTAGCGGAAAAAGCACACCAAAGCCATTTTGATAAAAAATTTTCTCCTGGATACGTTTTCTCCCGCATTCACTTCCAAGACAGGCCAATTTTTTGTTTTCATTTCGTTGTGTCATTAGCCTAAATAATTCCGTAACATGCCTGGACACCCTCCTAACCTCACAATGCTAAAATGTCGTGCTTTAAATCATACCCAACATGAATTAAACGCTTGTCTTGACTGTTAATGACCATGCAAGGAAAGCAATACCATGATTTAGGATTTAGTTAAAGAAATCTTAAAACCCCATTCACAATATTAAACAGTAAACCACGCTTATAATGAATTGACCCTTACAGTGAAGTGAATTTCATTCCCAGTGACTTTATTGTAAACTTGATGGATATAACTAATTACGCGTATAACGGAAGTAAAATTGCCCATTCCTGAGATTTCGTTATAAGTCTGTTTTACTGTATACTCTTCGTTAAAAAAAAAAGTAACATGTCCCATCGGGCGGTTTTACAAACAAATTTGTTCGTCTGTGCCATAGTGTAATAATTTATTGATGTTTATTGTATCCAGGGGCTGACAAATACATTTTTTAAGCACTTGCCCTACCTCAATATCTACTAGCCCTACCAAATTCCTTAAGAGATAATTTTATTTCATTATGATAACCCATGCTGCACCTGGAAAAAAAACACGTCAAAATCCTATTGTGATGTATAATTTAAGCACCCTTAGATCGTTAAGAATTTTCTAGAAAAAAAGTGTGTATTTTATTTGGCAAAATACCCCATAGAGAAAAGAACTGGCTTTTTTCCATTGAAATTCCATTGAACTTTCATTGATTTTCCAGTTTTCATTGAAATACCATTGATTGTGCATTTATTTTTCTTGTGTCTTCATCTGACCAGTTTTATACCTACCAGTTAAAAAGCAGTTTTCAGAATACTGCATTTTCAGTGGCCTGCAACTCTCAGTGAAACACCAGTTTTCCAATTCACTTAAACTTCAATGTTACTGTTTCCCAGTAAAATACCATTTATTTTCAGGAACAGTTAAATGGAATAATTCCTATACACATTTCTAGATTTACATTGTATTTCAAGCTGAGTTGCCAATCTGGGTCACTGGCCTCTGCCAGATAAACTGACCACTAAGAATTAAGATCACTGCATAACAGGCAGTTGAGTTGCAAATTTTGAATGTTCATCTTGGAGCCTAAATGTGATGTACATTGTCAGGAAAATGTGTTATTGTTGGGCATCCAGCTCTTTTGTGGCATATTTATAGTGAATTTATGGAACTTTTCTGGGGATATATTCTTGGTCACTTGAGGTAATATTTTTAATATTAAATTCCTACACTTGTATGATTTGATATATACAGATGTTAATATATTTGTGTAAAGACTAATTAACATTTACACACTATCAAGTGATTTAAGTGTTGCAAGCAGCTAGTGCATGGATGTATCCAAAAAAAAAGTCATGTAATATATAGCTTCATGTCTACCATTTAAGATTGTATTTGGAAGTCAATAAACTAGTAAATAATTAATGCATGTAAGTATCATGCATGTGCATGCATGAGAACATTTAGATAATATTTACCTATTATCAAGCACAATTAAGTTGTCCTTATTTATTGTTCTTATGAATTTTGTACAGTTACATGTATAACAATTAGCATTATGTATACATATTTTATGGGGAGATTTGAATTCTATATTGAGATTTCTCTGGGTCAGTATTGTGCAAAATGTTCAGGGTTATGATGCAACTTGATCTTGACCTACTTATCTTCTATAAAGCAATCAAATAATAATCAATGGAAAATCAATGGGTTTTCAATGGGTTTTCAATGCATATGTGTAAACCATCCTTTTTCCATTAATTTAGCATTGAAAGATGACATCATTTAACTGGTGCAAACTAATTTGCATAAGTATTCATTTACAATGGTACGTGTTTCAATGGACTTTCACTGAGTTTTCACTATTTAGCTGGAAACTGGAAATTCAATGGTTTTTCTCGGTAGACAATATATAATTTTATGTGACATCATGGTAACTGGAAAAGCAATGGGGTTTCAATGGTCAGAAATAAACTGCAGAAATCATGGAAATTCAATGGCATTCTTTTCTGAAAGGGACAGTACATGTACTTTCATTTTCAGTACATATGCGAAAGTTTAAAAAGTCACTTGCCCACGAGCAAGTCCGTACCAATTTTAAGCTCACCGAGACGAAGTCAGGGGAGCTTATGCTATACCGTTTCGACCTGGTTCAAGTTTTTTTTTGCAGGTCCTGTATCTAAGTTATTACTTGTTCTATCTTCCCTAAACTTGCATGGATGATGCATCTGGACCTACTTATGAACTTGAAAGACTTGGATGCTGAATCTGGGCCATGAATTTCAGATGCTGGAGGAGGTTAAGGTTTTTGGAGCAGGTTAAAGTTTTTGGTGCAAGTGCCCTTTGATAGCAATTTCTAAGTTACTACTGGTCCTAACTTTACCAAACTTGCATGGATTGTGTGTCTTATGATACTGATGCACTACACAGGCTTGAATGCTTAATCTGAGCCATAGGTTTCAGATGCTGGAGGAGGTTAAGGTTTTTTAGGTGGTTAAAGTTTTTTAGCTCACCTGAGCTGAAAGCTCAAGAGAGCTATTCTGATCACATTTTGTCTGTCGTCCGTCTGTCTGTCCGTCTGTCTGTAAACTTTTCGTATTTTCAACATCTTCTCAAGAACCACTGGGCCAATTTCAACCAAACTTGGCACAAAGCATCCTTAGCCTAAGGGGATTCAAAGTTATGAAAATTAAGGACCTCGCCTTTTTGCAAAAGGAGATAATTAGGAATTTATTAAAATTTTCAAGAAATTTTCAAAAATCTTCTTCTCATGAACCATAAGACCAGAAAAGCTGAAACTTGTGTGGAAGCATCCTCAGGTAATGTAGATTCAAAGTTGTGAAAATCATGACCCCCGGGGTTGGGTGGGGCCACAATGGGGGGGTCAAAGTTTTACATCAGAATATAAAGAGTAAATCTTTAAAAATCTTCTTCTCAAAAAGAAATCAGCCAGGAAAGCTGAAACTTGTGTGGAAGCATCCTCAGGTAGTGTAGATTTAAAGTTGTGAAAATCATGACCCCCGGGGGTAGGGTGGGGCCACAATGGGGGGAGTTGAAGTTTAAGGTAGCAAGGGACAGTTTCAGATAAAGTACCCGTCAATATTTTTGTAAAATTGAGAGTTGCTGTACTTGAAGGCTTATGAGTGTTGCTAAAATTCATGAAATGATTTTTAATGATTATCATTAGTTAGAGGGGTGTCTTTTGTTGAAATTGATATGCAATATGTAGGCCCCATATGTTAGGTACATGAGAATCAGAAGTAAAATGCGACTCCTGCGGCTATGACTGTTGTGTTGACTTTACACATTGAAATTGCAAGTTACAGATGGGAGGTAAAATAACACGAAAAGTAGGTGGATGGGACATTGTAAACTATACACTGGTAAGTTTCTGACATGTGATAGTGCAATATGCATGCGGTACGGAAGGTCAACCCTCTGCAGGGAATTAGCTGGGGGAGGTCTAAAAAGCTGAAAAATCATGAAAAATTAGCAAAATATGAAAGGGTCAAAATCATATAAAAACCATTATGTAGAGAATTTTACAGGTTTTGACTAGTAATTTTCTTCAGAAATTGGTGATTGACCTTATAAAGAGTGAATTAAAGGTAATTGTGCTGAATGGGAACTGAGGAAATTCTAGTTACAGAGTTCCAAAGACATACATCCCTTGGCTACAATGAATTGTATCAAAAAAGCTGTCCCGTGCCACCTAACATAGGAATATATAGAGTAAATCTTAAAAAATCTTCTTCTCAGAAATTGATCAGCCAGGAAAGCTGAAACTTGTGTAGAAATATCCTCAGGTAGTGTAGATTCAAAGTTGTGAAAATCATGATCCCTAGGGGTAGGGTGGGGCCACAATGGGGGGGAGGGGTCGAAGTTTTACATAGGAATATATAGAGTAAACCTTTAAAAATTTTCTTCCCAGAAACTAATCAGCCAGGAAAGCTGAAACTTGTGTGGAAGCATCCTCAGGTAGTGTAGATTCAAAGTTGTGAAAATCATGACCCCTCGGGGTAGGGTGGGGTACAATGGAGGGTCCAAGTTTTACATAGGAATATATAGAGTACCGGTAAATCTTTAAAAATCTTCTTCTCAGAAACTAATCAGCCAGGAAAGCTGAAACTTGTGTGGAAGTATCCTCAGGTAGTGTAGATTCAAAGTTGTGAAAATCATGATTCCTGGGGGTAGGGTGGGGCCACATTGGGGGGGGGGTGTTAAAGTTTTACATAGAAATATATTATAATAGAGTAAATCTTTAAAAATCTTCTTCTCAGAAACTAATTAGCCAACTGATTCTTTATAATTGTTAAGACTTTGGCTCCAGGACAATTCGTCGGCCTCACAAGAAAGTTCAGAGTCTGTAATAACGACCACCTCCCAGCCTGAAATCTTTGAAAAGACGATTTAAACCCTATGATTTTGTAATATTTTGTTATCAATTTGTTTGAAATATAATATGTTTTACGGTGCAGCCATTGGGGCAAGGGCAACATGTAATCAAATAATGAATTGTGATGAATCAATAAAAATAAAATTAGCAATGTATGAATTTGAATGCAACTCATATGCAATGTTGTTGAATAATAAAGATTTTAACATTATGTTCATTGCAGTGTATTTCCTCTTTTGAAGTGAATGTTATATCAGTTCACCCCCGCCCCCTTTTTTTGCTGCAGACATTTTTCTAAAACTTACATGTACATTTTAAAATTGACTTTAAGTTATCATACAGCTCCCCCCCCCCCCCCCCCCCCCCCCCCCCCCCCCCCCGTTCAATAAAACTATTTTTTTTTTTTTTTTAATTGACACATAAAAATTGACTTGATATAGACTTGCCCCCCACCACTTTTATTTCTCTGAGATTGATATTCAACCAATGCCTTATACCTTCTCTGCAGTATTAGCAAATAATTTAAATTCGATTGTTTAACGAACAGTTTGCATTTTAACAGTTTAATCTACAGCATATGGATAACGTTTATGAATAAACAAAAACATGTGGTCTCACTGTAAGTCAAAATGGTACAAAATATAGCGTATATAGCCCCACCACTTTTAAAAGAAAAATTTTTTTTAATTGCCCACTGCATGGGAGCATGTAATAAATGGAAGTGGTAAAAAAAGACACCATTTACAAGCTAAAGAGCTAAAGGTATACTTTGCACTCCCCATCATTTTCATGATTTTGAGAATAATCCTATTTTTTTCTCTTTGCTTTGAAGATTTTTTGGATGACGCTACCACCCCCCACCCTTTTTTAAAAACGATGCTATGTATATATGTTCCTGGAAATTACTGTAAATATAGTATATATTAAGATAAATGAGAGCATTCATCCAAATGAATGCAAGTTAAAACTGTTTCCTATCACTGAAGAAAAGTCCTCATTTGTTAGCTTTACAATATTTTAAAAGGATTTTGGATTAAGAGGTAATTTCAGCAGATTAACAATAACTACAATTAGAGTAATTTCCCCTTATTGTGACATTGGTTAATTGTCGTCTGATTCCTTAAAAACTCCCCTGAAAAATAAAACTACGCGGAGTATACTTGTCGGTATAGCTCGCTGACAAGCAACTATAATTTTATTATGTAAATTTTTTCAGTATAGCTCGCTGACAAGCAACTATAATTTTATTATGTAAATTTTTTCCAGTCCTGTGAAAAGAAAGCCACTTGTTATCAAGAAGAAAATAGTTGCAAGTGAACCAGATGCACGGTATGAACTTCCTAGACCAATTGCAGCAAAATTTGGAAATGTACCAAGTGTTGTATTTATCATTGAGGTAACTCTTTTTTTGCAAACTAACTCTATTTGAGAGAGAGAGAGAGAATATTAATCCTATTGCATCAGAAAATTCATTGTGATATTTTGTCACTTTTGACATAAAACTGTTGTTTTTTCATTTAAAAAAAAGTTTGGTTACAGGAAAAGAGATGTCCCTTAAACAGAATGATTTAGCTATTTCATTAACTCTTTGTTGAAATTTGTTCTTTTCACTTTTGATCAACCTTTTGATTTTTTAGATTTTGACATTTTATTAGCTCACCTGTTATGGAAAAACTGTTAAAAATGAACGATAAACCTGAAAGGATACACCTACAATACTATAGGATAGGATTGTAAAAATTAATGTTGCGGGTACTGCACATTAGACTGTCTATGCTGGAACTTCCACACGTTATAAAGTCTTGGAACTCTGAGTCACTTGGTTCACTTTGGAATACATGTACCATGTACCTTTTTTCACTTACAAAAATGCAGCTTGTAGAACTTTGAATAAAAATGTTCAGTTTTGAAGATTTTTATAATTTAGCTTTAAAATTTACTTGAGCAAGTGTAACAAATTGAGCTTTACCCCGAATTCACCATTTGGACTTTAAGAACCTTAAAATTACTATTTACAATATAAATCTACACAAGATAAGTTCAAGAATGTTGGGTAACATTTTAGTATAAGTCGACCTGAGGTGCATCCTACTGGGCTCAAAGCAACTTCACAATCAAATCCTTAAGCTTAAGCTTTAATGGTGTAACTTGTATTAGAACTTATAGTGCCTCAAAATAATATATTATGCATAGATTCCCAACAATTTGAAAACAAGCTTGCTAACTACTTTTCAGTTCTTTGATTTAGACAAATATGTTTATGCAACTGATACATGTTGACTTGAAACCTATGTTTAAATATTATGTATGCATGATAAATGAAGTTTCCAAAATTCAACAGTTCAGGAAGAATTAATTTAGACTACATAAATGATAGTTAGTTTGAAAAATTCTAATTTCTGTTTCCATTAAAATATATCTGGAATGACAGAATGTCAATAGCTTCCATAAGATTTTAAGTCCATAGTCATATCTAGTATTTTTAAAAAAAAAATTAATGAATATATCCTTTTTCATGAACTTTGGATGCTATTTTGAATTTGGCGTTGCAGTTTTAGAAATATATTCTTGCAATTAACTGCATGATATTCATTGCAAAATTTTGTTATTTGTAGATTAGCAGATGTTACAATTTCCTTGAAATGGTAATATCTTTTTTAAATTAAATTTTGCACATTAATAATATATTTTGAACTTCATCTTGACTTATTCACATGTAATATATATATATATATATATTCGTAGTTTGTGCTTTGTGATTTTCTGTTTTGTGTTTTTCAATATTCTTGCTTCTTCATCAGAAGGATTTGAAAAGACATGTTATATTCCATTTTGTTTTAAAACTTCATTTGTTAAAATTAATATTTCTCAATAGAATTGAATAAATATTATCTAGAATACTGTCCCTATGATACTGTTATAGTAGTTGGCTAATTTTAGTTTCAATCTTTTAACCAACCTAATTTGGAATCTGACTTTGCCTTATGTTATGCACAAATTTGTCATTTTGGCTTCCAGCCTGAGAAAGGGAAGCATGAGAAGACCACAAAATATGACAGAGTCGACTATTTGAAACCATAGTCTTTTGTAACAGTGTACTAGCTTGTATGTTCTAATTTGTTTCACGTAAAGGAACATAAAGTCATGGTCCCCAGGAATAGGGTGGAGCCACAATGGAGGATTGAATTCTTGCATAGAAATACACAAATTAAAATCTCTAAAAATCTTCTTTTAAAAAACCATTGCCTTGAAAAGCTGTAATATTAGTGAAATCAACATCAGATTGTATATTTTCAAATTCATTATAATCATAATCATTAGCATTTTGCAAGCATTTTGACATATTGTTAATTCTTCAAATTTTTTAGACTTTAGACCTTGGCTGCGTCAATCTAATTAAAATTAGATGTTAGATCCGCTCGCTTACTCGCTACACAAACAAGCGGATCTAACATCTAATTTTAATTAGATTGTGGCTGCGTTTTACAAAAGAATTTATGACTAAGAAAAAATTAATGAATGCTTATTAATCCGAAACTAATGAATATTTAAAATTATTGGCTGTAAAATGTAATTAGAGAAATCAAAATTGTTGTAAATAAATGATTTTTTATGAATTTTGTTAATCAAAGACCATTAAATGAGGCTAAAAATATTTACAACTCTGTCGTAAGTTCTTTTGTAAAACGTAGCCCTGGTGGACAATTCTTGGGCCTCACAAGGGGTTCAAAGTTTAATGTAGGTTTGTATCCCATGTATAAACAGTTGTGTCAGATCTTCTTGCGAACTTAACAGCAATGCTCAATATGTGGTATGACTATAAATTCATCCTGTTACAAAGGAACTCATTAATGATAAACATTAGAATATCTAGAGAAGAATTTGAAAATCTTTTTATACAGTACTTATATTCTACTACATTGTCCTGATATTTGTATATGACTCCATAAGGCTGATTTTATTATGGCTATCCTAGCCTAGCTTACCGGTGGGTGCGCCATGTGGTCCATGGGCCTTTTCTTTTAATGTCATTTTCCTTGTTTGCCAAGTGAGCGTTGCCATTGTGCTTTAATGAGTTATGTTGAATTGAAGCCTTGTAGAAGTAATTGTTTTAAAAAATAACATAAAAGAAAAAGTAAAATTGTTGGTCTTTGAAATTTTGCACAGAAAAAAATTTACCAAAATTTCTAACTTTTTGTTTGTTTGCTGTTTGTGGTAATTGTCTGATCAGCACTGTTACTTCTCTTGCAAAATGATTGTATAAAGTTATTGTCCTTTTGATTTTTGGTAAACTTAATACAGATACTTTCCTAATTGCAAGGTAAAAAGAGCTCCAATCGCTTTTCTCCCAGGAAAGTCTCTTGAAGAGAAAATAGGAACACGAATTTTGGGACAGGTTGGAATTGAACTTTTTGCAGAGTCATCTTACTCAATTTTTACACCAAATTCATTTGGAATCATATGCATGGAAACCAAGGTAAACATAATTTTTATTTTGAAATAAAAAATTGTTATAAATGGCTCGCCAACTTAAGAGAGCTCGATTGTCTTGGTCATTTTAAGAATGAATTGATCTCCTTGTTAATAAGAAGCTCTCTGTATCAAAATATAGGGAATTACCCAAATTTAAAATATTTGAGTATTTGTTATAGATTGCAATTACTTTTCTTGCTCACCTGAGCTGAAAGCTCAAGTGAGCTCCTCTGATCACATTTTGTCTGTCGTCCGTCTGTCTGTCAGTCAGTCTGTAAACTTTTCACATTTTGAACTTCTTCTCTAAACCACTTCGACAATTTCAACCAAACATGGTACAAAGCATTCCTATGGAAAGGTTAATATAAATTGCAGAAATAAAAGGCCAGTTTTTATTCAAAGTGGAGAAAACCACGAAACTGTAAAAAAAAAAAAAAGTGGGGGGGTGCATTTTAAAAAAATCTTCTTCTCAAAAACTACTGAGTTAAAATCAATGTAATTTAGTATAAATCATTCTTATAATGGAAAGGAAAATATAAATTGCATGGTGTTAAGGGCCAGTTTTTTTCCAAATTTGAGTTATTATGAAAATAATAATTAAAGAGAAGGAGATGGGCTTCAATCAGTTATAACTTCAGGTTCAGTATTCCGTACCTCAAAACGAGGTTCTTTGTTTGAAGCAGCAATGTTGGACATATAAATTGGTCAATCTGACAAAGATAAATTTGTTCTTTGTGCAACAGTTCGCGTGCAATGGGAATCAATGAAACATGCAAAATATGTTGATGCCGATTTTGTGAAGTAAATTGATGTTAAAAATTCTATAGTCCTATTGCACTCTCTGATGTCACATTCTCTCTCTCTCTCTCTCTCTCTCCTCTCTCTCTCTCTCCACATTATTCTGATTTGTCTGTTATAATGTTATTCTGTTCCCACTCCATTTTTCCAGGCTTTTTTTCGTTTTGGTTCTTTGGAAATTTTCTAGTATGTAGCTTCATAACGATGAAATTTTCAAAACAATTGGTGAACAAACGAGCGAGATATTAAGGATCAAAGTTGGCGTCTAGAAGAAAAAACAATAAGTAATCTGAAAGTTTTTCAGAATAATAGTAAGGTCTTCCGCTCGGAAGTGGAAGACCTTAATAAATCACAATAAAACAAGTCTCAATAAGGCCAGCATTTTTTTTATTTTTGGGTTTACAAACCCGTACGGTCGGTTTTCTGAGTTTTTAGAAAAAAAATAAAATTACAAAAAAGATCTTTTTTTTTCTCCCCGACAGCAAATTTTTGACGTGCAACACTACCGCGTTCTAAACTGTTTTTTTTTTATGATCGGTAACTTTGCCAGAATTTCCTCAGACAGAGACAGTTTAATTTAAAAAAAACGATGTTTATTACGTTTAATCCTGATATTACAGTTAGTTGACAAGCTGTTAATAGTTAATAATTCTGCAATAAATGTTAAAATTATTATAAAAATGTTTGTCTAAACAGATCCTCTACAAAACAGTAGTAAGTGGGTCAAAGGATTGGACTAATACCCCAAATACACAGAAGTACAGAGACTGATTTTATAAATATTGTCATTAAGCTAACACAATCAAGAAACATTTATCTGTAAAAGGTATAAATACAAAAATAGATTAAATTTTACATTTATACAAATAAGATAACTTTTTTTAAAATTCTTAAAAACTTTTTCATTTTTTTCTTTGCCATTTGACGGTATTTCCATTTACTACAAAGGGAGGGGTTATTGTCATTTTGTTGGTTTTTCTTTAAATCAATTAAATTTTTAAAAAATATATCATCAGATACATACATTTGTAAATGTATTACTGTTATAGATATGTATTTACAGTGAAATTCTGACAATTTTGATTTTAATTTTTTTTTTTTTTACAATTTTAGAATTTTTTTTTTTTTTTTCGTATGTGTTCCAAAACTTTATTATTCAATTCAATTATTTGTCCCATTTGAAATTAGCCTTGTGGGGGTATTAGTCCCATTAGGACAGTTCTAGTTTTTGACGTCGTACATTGTGCCGCCGGGTGCAGCACTACAAAATAATGGCGAAAAATCATAGGTCCTATGTATAATATGCACCCAAAAAACGGCGAAATCAACGGCCGCCATTTCCCTCAAACTATCGATGTTTCATGATAATTTTATATTGTGGAATCATTAGATTTTGTGGTGGCTCAATTTTCGTGGAATTCGTGGGCACTGCTCACCCACGAATTTACATCCTCCATGAATAAAAAAATTAGGACTGTAAAGTCATATTTCCTATTGTAAAATCGACGGCCGCCATTTTCCAAATAAACATCAATGTCTAATGAAAATTTTATAAGAAGGGCATGATTTACATGGACGGTATCAAATATTATTTGCAGACAGGACCAATAGATTTCGAGAACCCTGCAATTGTTAAGAATCTTTTTGAGAACTGCAATACTCAACATGTGATATGACTTTGAAATCATCCTGTTAGAATATGTCAATGATTATAAACATAAGAATATCCAGGCGAAAAATGGATTTTATTTACAGGATCATATACAAGATCTACATGTATTATTATACATTGTTCAGATAGTTTGTATTATGACACCATTAAGCTGATTTTATCATACCTATTGTTCCTCAGGTGAGCAATGTGGCCCATGGACCTCTTGTTGTTCATATTATTTAGCAGATCATAATATGTTGGAGCAAGCATACACTTTCTGATTCCAAAAACTGATAAGAAATTCCCCATTTTTTGGCTCATTTTGATAATAATCTTTCTGTTATGACATTGATTGGACATTTTATTTTAACAAACTTGAATCAGATATTTCTTATTCTATCTTTGTGCAAATTTCTAAAGCTCTATTCATAACTACAGGGTTTGACACTAACTTTTTTATGCATTAGTCCAGCCGGACTAGTGTCTGTATAATTTAACTAGTCCGCAGGCAATTTTATTTGCCCGTCAAAAATAAATTAAAATGCATTACCGTATTTGCCTAATATAATACGCACTTTTAAAATGGAATTTGTAAAAAAGGGGTGCGTAATATACACCATAATGTTTTTCTTATAGGTATTGAACTTGTTTAGTTGTATTGTGCTATGCAGTGCATAGCAATGAGCTGCCTATTCACTATCTCCGTGTACATGGTGTATGCCGCCATCACAGATGTTATAAATAGATCTGTGCAATAGATCTGGGCTATGAGTTATCTTTTCTTTTCATTATCTAGGTTCTTTAAAAATCTGTTAAAAATGATAAGCAATTTATGACAAATGATTTAAACACAATTTATTTAAATTAAACAATTCACAGAATATTCGTTTCACCTTTAATTTTTTTAAACACATAAGCGTCCCTATCGAAGACGTGCACTTATCATCTATTTTCTCGGACATCCCTGTAGGGCAAAGAAATAATCAAGTCACCCATAACATTATGCATACCTCTGTTGTTTTCGCGCGGTAGTTCTATAATCACTGCAATGTATGCTAGATAATACAAATATAGTCAGGCTTTTCCAGTAAAATGCCGACAATCGAACATCATTAATTTACATATTTTTTCAGCAAAACTTCTTGTTAGTCCGACCGGACTGACTAGACATAAATTTTGTTAGTCCGAAGTAAAATCTATTAGTCTGTGACTAACGGACTAAGGTTAGTGTCGAACCCTGAACTATGAATTTTGGGGCATAAAACCACTTTATTCCACACATAGTCCTTTCAGCAATATGTGTTAAGAAAACTACAGTAAAACATGGTTATAGCGAAAACATGCTTATAATAAATTGACACTTACAACAGAGTGTCATTTTCATTCCCTGATACTTTATTACATGTTGTAGACTTGATGGATATAACAAATTACGAAAGCAAAATTGCCCGTCCCTGGCACTTCGTTATAACCGTGTTTTACTGTATATTCTTTATATAACAAGACTGATTTTCTTCAATTAGTGGCATTTATCTTGCAGTTAATATTTGTGTACCTCAAGATGCCTGAAAAACATACTTTGAATATACTTGAAAACAAACCACTTGAACACAAAGGCATCATTCAGTATACAAGGGAGTTTGATATGTTGAAAGCAGAAGACAGAGCAAAAATCTTGAATCTGATGTACTGGCTGGGATGTATCCAGCATAATGATGAACTCCACATGAAAAGAAAGTTAAGGTACCTGTCAACATATTTCATGTTAAATTGTTAATTGCTTTTCTGACCAAAATTTACATGTGTTGTGTTTAGCTCACCTGAGCTGAAAGCTCATGTGAGCTTTTCTAATTGATGTATTTTTTGTCCGACATCTGTCTGTTTTTATTCATATACAATTTTGCACATCAAGAACAACTGGGCCAATTTTAACCACATCTGGCACCCTATGTGAAAGGGATTCAAGTTTATAAAAAATTAAGAGATGTGCCCTTTTTAAGGGACGATAAGTTAGAATTGCTAAAACTTTGTTGAGATTTTTAAAAATAAAATTTCCTCTCAAATACCATGCGGCCAGAAAAGCTGAAACTTCTAGAGAATCATCTTCAGATTGTGTAAATTCACGTTCTTGCATAGGAATACAGTAGAATACACTTATAACAAAGTATTTTGTGATATCAGTCAAGTTTACAACATGCAACATGTTTAATAACATGTACGATGCAATAAGAATGATGCACAAACGATGTTCATGATAAACGTATTATCACATGATTTTTATGATTAACTTTATAATGGCAGAAATTATTTAATAACTGTATGAATCAAGATATATACAAGATGTCTTTTTAGCTCACCTGAGCTGAAAGCTCAAGTGAGCTTTTCTGATCACTTTTTGTCCGGCGTCCGTCTGTCCGTCTGTCTGTCTGTCCGTAAACTTTTTACATTTTCGACTTCTTCTCCAGAACCACTGGGCCGATTTCAACCAAACTTGGCACAAAGCATCCTTAGGTAAAGGGGATTCAAGTTTATTAAAATGAAGGGCCATGCCCTCTTTCAAGAGGAGATAATTAAAAACTCGTGTGGAAGCATCCACAGGTAGGGTAGATTCAAGTTTGTGCAAATCATGATCACTTGGGGTAGAATGGGGCCACAATGAGGGGTCGAATTTTTGCATAGGAATATATAGAGAAAAATCTTTAAAAACCTTCTCAGAAACTGATCAGCCAGAAAAGCTTAAACTTGAGTGAAAGCATCCTTGGTTAGAGTAGATTCAAGTTTGATAAAATCATGATCCCCAGGGTTAAGGTGGGGCCACAGTTGGGGGGGTCGAATTATCACATTTGAATATATAGAGAAAAATCTTTAAAAATCTTCTTCTCAGAAACCGATCGGGCAGAAAAGCTGTAACTTGTGAAGAAGCATCCTCAGGTAGAGAAGGTTCAAGTTTGTTCAAATCATGATCCCCAGGGGAAGGGTGGGACCACAATTGGGGGGGGGGGGGGTGTCAAATTTTTACATAGGAATATATAGGGAAAAATCTTTAAAAATCATCTTCTAGAACAATATTTGTCTAGAAAAGCTGTAACCTTAGTCAGTTCAAATATCCTACCTCTATCATTTTGGAGGTCCGTGTTGCTCTGCTTTGAATTTGTATTTCGTTTTTTGGATTTTTGTGATGGTTGACGGTTTGTTATTGTCATTTTTTCATAGTGTAGATTAAAATTTGTCAAAATCATAACCTTCAGGAGTAGGGTTTGGCCACATTAGGGGGGAGGGGGGGGGGGGGTTCCAATTTTACAAAGGAAAACATTTAAATTATTCGCAAAAACTCAAATGTTATTATATATGGTTTTACTTATAAGCAAGCATTTTGACATATTGTTGATTCTTTAAAATTGTTTAGACTCTGGCTCCTGGACAATTCTTGGGCCTCACAAGGAGTCCATAAAGCTGATTTTATTATGTCTATGGTGCAGGTCCTGTATCTATGTTATAACTCGTCCTATCTTCGATGATGCATCTGGACCTTCTTATGGACTTGAAAGACTTGGATGCTGAATCTGGGCCATGAATTTCAGATGCTGGAGGAGGTTAAAGTTTTTGTAGCAGGTTAAAGTTTTTGGTATATGTGCCTTTTGATGGCCCTTTGATCTAAGTTTACTACTGGTCTTAACTTCACTAAACTTGATTGGATTGTGCGTCTTAGGATACTGATGCACCCAACAGGCTTGAATGCTGAATCTGAGCCTTTTTAAGGCCAAAAAAAATTAATGATTTGTTTCTCAGGCACCACCGCATCAGTAAAATCATCGCCGCATCAAACTTTTTTGTCGTTTTTTTTCCTGTTTTTTCACATCTTATTTTTGGTTTTCTCTATTATGGAATCAATGTAAACAAACGCTAAGAATAGAGGCTTGTCTCTGTCAGTGAAAACGTTATTTTATCTGACACATCTACCCAGAGACCAACCTAGGGGGCTACTTGCGCTAAATTCAAGTTTATGTAAATATAAGTACTCGCTTTATGGTCGGTAACTTCGCCAGAATTTCCTCAGAAAGAGAGGTTGAAGTTACCCGTTATTCTGAGTTCACGATCGTGAAAGTTAGCCCTAAATGCAATAAAATGATAATCATCTAATTCAAAAGACATTTCATAGCCTAATTTAACCCCTGTTGTGATTAATAACTAGCGACTGTCTTATCTTTAGAGGTTATAAATACGGTTGATGCATTCTCATACTGTGCACTGAAAATTACATCCGATGTTTATAACTTTCGCTGTTGGTATTACAATTGGTTGGTAACTTGTAATTAGTTAATAACTCTGCCAAGTTAGTGCTAAAATAATCATAAAACCTTTTTTTTACAGTTATCTTTAAAATTAAACAGATCCAACTATATGACGGTTGTAATTGGGTCAAAGGGTTGGACTAATACCTCCAAAATACACTGAAATACATAGACTGATTTTATTTGTCATTTACCCAACACAATTACGAAACATTTTATCTACAAAATGTATGAATACACCTAGTAAATTAAATTTAAAAATTGTTTGTTTTATTTTTAATTGACTTGCTTCTAATCCAATTCAAATTAAGGTTGAATCTGTGTATACATGTATTATTATTAGCATTATGCCATTGTCAAAGAATGGAAGTCTACCTGATTTCTCAAATTTCTCCCTATTTTTCTTTGAGGAAGAACTTCAGAAAAGAAGTCTCCCTAAACTAAGTTTGCTTTAGGTTGGTCCCCGTTAACACAGCTACTAAAATTTCTCTGTTATCTTCAGAAATTGAAGTCTCTGTGATATTGCCTAGTAGCAGGAATGAAGGATAATTGTATTGTTTGAGAATTTATGATGATTGATTTAATTTTCCTTGATTTCTGTCCTCAAGGCACTGAAGATTGATAAGAAAACACCCCAAATGAATGCTTTACTCGATAAATATTTATATGGCAAATTCTACTAGTGAATGCCATAAGGAGTCCCTTATTTCAGTGCAGACTTGTGTTATTACTGTGGACGGGAAAGATGGACTGCAAAATGAAGCAGGGTTACAAACCATTTGTAATGGTTCATCTGCAAAAACTCAACCTAAGGAATAAGGATAAGGAAACAGAAACAGTTTAAACTAAAACGAATTAAAACAAATATTTAAACTTTGCCAATGTATCAGCTTGATGAATATCTGCTGATGAGTATACCAATAAATCATAAAATATGGGTTACCATCATTGTAAATTTTGTCTTAAAAATAAGAAGAAAAAAAACCTGCCTGCCTCATCAACATTTCAAAATTTTGGCCTGAGAAACTAATGATTAATTTTTTTTGGCCTAACTAGGTCAGGTTAAAGTTTTTAGGGCAGGTGCCCTTTGATAGACAAATCTTAGTTTTTATTGGTTCAATCTTTATCAAATTTGAATAGATGATGCATCTTGTGATTCTGATACACTCCACAGGCATGGATGCTAAATTAGAGCCATAGGTTTCGGATGTTGTAAGAGGTTTAGTTGTTTGGATCAGGTCACATGTTTAATAGATAATAGCACTATATCAAACTTGTTGCAGGTGCCCTTTGATAGCAATATCTAAGTTACTGCTGGTCCGTACTTCACCAATCTTGCATGGATGGTGTGTCTTATGATACTGATGCACCAGACAGGCTTGAGTGCTGAATCTGAGCTATAGGTTTCGGATGCTGGAGGAGGTTAAGGTTTTTAGAGCTGGTTAAAGTTTTTGGAGCAGGTGCCCTCTGATGATTATATCTAAGTTACTTCTGGCCCTAACTTCACCAAACTTGTATGGATTGTGCGTCTTATGATACTGATGCACCTGACAGACTTTAATGCTGAATCTGAGCCATAGGTTTTGGATGCTGGATAAGGTTAAGTTTTTTGGAACAGGTCACATGTTTAATAGATAATAGTACTATTTCAAACTTGCATAGTTGATTAAACTGTAATATGAATGAATCGCAGAGGTAGCTTCAGATGCAGAGCTTGATCTCCATTATCAAGGATGCTAAAAAATATACAGGTGAATCTCGATAACTCGAACTTCATGGGACCATGATTAAACTTCGAGAGATCAAGAGTTCGAGAGATCGAAAGTTTAAAAAAATCCGGAAATTTTTGTTCCCGTCATGTTGGTTCTAAAATAATAGTATCCGGAAGTTTATATTCATAACATGGAATGATAGTCTAACATGGTTTCATTTGTATTTTCTGCTACTTTACATCAAATTCAACAATACAGAAATAAGTTTTGTGTTTATTTATTGTTTTGTTAACTTATAATTTTTTAAAAAGTATTTTATGTTTTCTTGATCACAGAATAGTTTAAATAAAGACCGGTTTAATTTACCGTTAATTTCACAAGTTGTTGAAATTAATAGATCAGCTACAAATTAACTATCTACCCTTTGAAGGAAGCAAGGGGTAGTGTCACTTCCGTAATTAACCAATTAACACTACTACGCTAGCCCCAGGGGTTCACTCGATCATCCAGGTAAGGTCCACGCGGAGCTAATTATACGCTTGATCGGTCGCGTGTGTACACAGCCACCACTTTGAGTTATCAAGAGTAAAAAACAATGAAATATGTATAAGGGGACCCAGATTTTACTTCGAGAGATCAAGAACTTCGAGAGATCGGAGTTCGAGAGATCAAGAGTAAATTTGCTTAGTTATATAGGGAAAAAAATCGGGACCGTGATTTCACTTCGAGAGATCAAGAACTTCAAGAGATCGAAGTTTGAGCCATCGAGTGTCACCTGTATCTTAGTTATTACAGGTCCTAACTTCACCAAACTTGAATGGATGGTGTGTCTTATGAAACAGATTCACCTGACAGGCATGGATGCTGAATCTGAGCCATAGGTTCTGGATGCTGGAGGAGGTTAAGGTTTTAATTGCTTGTGCCCTCTGATGATGATATCTGGTCCTAACTTCACCAAACTTGCATGGATGATGCATCTTATGATACTGATGCACCTGACAGGCATGAATGCTGAATCTGAGCCATAGGTTTCGGATGCTGGATGAGGTTTCGTTTTTTGGAACAGGTCACATGTTTTATAGATAATAGCTTGCATAGTTGATCTAACTATATTATAAATGAAATGCAGATGCAGCTTCAAATGCAGAGCTTGATCTCCATTACAAGGATGATAAAAAAATCTCCTACCTCACTCAAACCTGCTTGATAGATAGATGTGTTTGTTGTTAAAAAAAATGATATAACATGATTCCTATGATAAAATATTGTATGATATGATACACTATTGTTTAATATGATACAATATAATATCATATGTTATAATGGAAAAAGTTATATGATACGATATGATATTGTATCAACTATTTGATATTTTATGATATGATATTGTTATGTATAAAATTGTATATTATGATTCAATATTGTATAATATTATATTGTATTATTAATTTATTATTTTATCACATGATATTGCAATATATTATATTTTAGCCTATGATACAATATAATTGTATATTCTATAATATTGTATATTACGATATTGTATAATATGATACTGGTTTCTGTAATATAGAATTTTATCTCATATGTGTGGTGTATATTACCCGTGTGATAAACCTTTGCTATATGTCAAACGGGTGATGCTTTATCAAATACTTCCGGTCCGAACTATTTTTGACACAACCCCTCGCTTCAACGCTTCAGTGACCTATTTTCGAAGATTTGCTAGTACTTTCAACATAACTATATCTACAACAAAAATTGATATAAAATGGATTTTGTCAAAGATTTAAATTACAAATATGAAGGAAAACACAGATTTAACCACTAAACTCAGGTGACCTATTGCTATCTTTTTTCGTCCGTCGTCGTGAGTTAACAATTTACATTTTTAACTTCTTCTTAAAAACTACAAGGCCAATTGTTTCCATTTTTGGTGTGAAGCATCTCTATGGTAAGAGGAATGTAAATTTTGAAATTGGTGGCTCTACCACCCCCAGGGTGCCACAGGTGGGGCCAAATATGCAAAAAACAGCCAAATTTTCAAAAATCTTCTTCTCTACTCTCACACATGTGAGGAAAAAACTGATTGCATGGTTATGATGTCCATGAAGCCCTCTACCAAAATTGTGAAATTCATGGCCCCTGGGTCAGGGGTTCAGGATCTAGGGTGGGGCCAATATGGCCATATAGTAAAAATGTATTAAATCTTAGAAAATCTTCTTCTCTACTCCCATACATATTTGTTAAAAACTAAATCATGGATATGATGTCCATGAAGCCCTCTACCAAAATTGTGAAATTTATGGTCCCTGGGTCAGGGGTTCAGGCTCAAGGGTGGGGCCAAAATGGCCATATAGTAAAAATGTATTAAATCTTAGAAAATCTTCTTCTCTACTCCCATGGATATTTGTTAAAAACTAAATGCATGGTTATGATGTCCATGAAGCCCTCTACCAAAATTGTGAAATTTATGGTCTCTGGGTCAGGGGTTCAGGCTCAAGGGTGGGGCCAATATGGCCATATAGTAAAAATGTATTAGATCTTAGAAAATCTTCTTCTCTACTCCCATAGATATTTGTTAAAAAGTAAATGCATGGATATGATGTCCATGAAGCCCTCTACCAAAATTGTGAAATTTATGGTCCCTGGGTCAGAGGTTCAGGCTCAAGGGTGGGGCCAAAATGGCTATATAGTAAAAATGTATTAAATCTTAGAAAATCTTCTTCCCTACTCCCATAGATATTTGTAAAAAACTAAATACATGGTTATGATGTCCATGAAGCCCTTTACCAAAATTGTGAAATTTATTGTCTCTGGGTCAGGGGTTCAGTCTCTAGGATGGGGCCAATATGGCCATATGGTAAAAATGTATTAAATCTTTGAAAATCTTCTTCTCTACTCCCATAGACATTTGTTTAAAACTAAATGCATGGATATGATGTCCATGAAGCCTTCTACCAAAATTGTGAAATTTATGGTCTCTGGGTCAGGGGTTCAGGATCTAGGGTGGGGCCAATATGGCCAAACAGTAAAAATGTATTAAATCTTAGAAAATCTTCTTCTCTACTCCCATAGATATTTGTTTAAAACTAAATACATGGATAGGATGTCCATGAAGCTCTCTACCTAAATTGTGAAATTTATGGTCCCTGGGTCAGGGGTTCAGGCTCTAGGGTGGGGCCAAAATGGCCATATAGTAAAAATGTATTAAATCTTAGAAAATCTTCTTCTCTACTCCCATAGATATTTGTAAAAAAACTAAATACATGGATATGATGTCCATGAAGCCCTCTACCAAAATTGTGAAATTTATGGTCCCTGGGTCAGGGGTTCAGGCTCAAGGGTGGGGCCAAAATGGCCATATAGTAAAAATGTATTAAATCTTAGAAAATCTTCTTCTATACTCCTGTATATATTTGTGAAAAAGTAAATGCATGGATATGATGTCCATGAAGTCTTCTACCTAAATTTTGAAATTCATGACCTCTGGGACAGGGGTTTAGGCCCTAGGGTGGGGCCAATATAGCCATATAGTAAAAATGTATTAAATCTTAAAAATCTTTACTCCCACACATGTGGGCAAAAAACTGAATGCATGGTTAAGAACTCCTCTACCTAAATTGTGAAATTCATGACCCCTAAGTCAGGGTTCAGGACCTAGCATTTGGAGAGCATTTGGAAAGAGTTGAAGGGGGGGGGGGGGGTGGGGTAAACAGTTAATGGAGTTATTTTCACTTGCTTCTTCCTAATGGAGTTATCTTCCTTAGCTTGTTCATATTTAATATATAATCATTCAATATAGAAAAATAATGAAGCTGTCCATCAAAGTTATTGATAAGATATTGTGAAAGCATTTGAAAAGAGTTCAGGGAAGAGGATTATAACAGTTAATGGAGTTATCTTCCCTTGCTTCTTCATAATGGAGTTATCTTCCTTGGCTTGTTCATATTTAGTAATAAATCATTAAATAGAATGTAATTATAAAGTTGTATGATCAAAATAGTTATGCAAGTCTTTTTATCATTTGAAACAGTTTTTAAATTTTTTAAGATAAACAAATAGACTTGTTAATAGTAAAGTATTAAGTAGTATATAAGCCACCTTGGTTTAGTTTATCTATGAAAACATATAAACATAAAACCTATTTTGTGAGTTAACATACGTGGGATAAATAAATTGAATGGAATCTTGGCACCTCTTCTATAGTATGTCATACACTCTGTTAAGAGCTTCAAGTTTTGTGCTAAACTATAGGGTTAAGAGTCCTTTCCAAAAGATTTCAGGCAGGGAGGTGAATGTCATTACATTATTATAATCTTCTAATCCATTATGAAACTCAATTAAATGCATTTATGAGACTCCTCGACAATTTTGTGTATGGGCTATGGTACTCAGGTGACCGTTAAGGCCACTTGGCCTCTTATTTTGATAAAATACAATAACTAGCTAGTACAATGTAGTTGAAGATGAATATGTACCTATATGCATATTCTCATATATAATTTGATCGTTTTATTAAAGCTGCTTGGTCCGATTTTTTTGTTATTACAGTATCAAAATTTTTTCCATACAAACCATTTATCTCAGAAAGTTATGGACTTTCTCCTATTTACACGAACAGAATCAGTCTCCTTTCAAAGTTAGAAATATTCAAAGTAAATAAAATGATTTCTTTTTGGGCAAACGAAAAAACAAACCAAAGTGCATCACGGGAATTTTTAGAAAAGGAAACCGTTTGGTATCGTCCCCCGAATGATTGGGGTTATTCAACCTGCATGCTATACATCGATTGTAAAGAAAGAAAATTAGAAAAACTACTGCAATGTCTATTATTATACATATACTAAGCATAGCCATCGTTTAAAAGCGTGCATAAAATTTGATTTAAAATCGGACCAAGCACCTTTAAGTGAGGGGGCAGAACTAAAATAAAGGGAATTGGAAGTTAAGAGTGTACCCCTACCAAAAATTTAGTTTTATATCTTGCATAGGATCTTATTTTTGGTAAAAATGGTATTTCATAAGGGTACAATATCAATGATTAAGTGTAGGAAAATAGGTGTAAAATCTGGATACAGTTTATTTTATGGTATTCTTTTTTTTAGTTCACCTGAGCTGAAAGCTCAAGTGAGCTTTTCTGATCACCCGTTGTCCGTCGTCCGTCTGTCCGTCCGTCTGTAAATTTTTTTAAATTTTGAACTTCTCTAAAACCACTTGGCCAAATTCAACCAAATTTGGCAAAAAGTATCCTTAAAGAAGGTGAATATAAATTGCAGAAATGAAAGGCTGTTCTTTTTTCAAAACGGAGAAAACCTCGAAACTGTAAAAAAGGGGGGTGCATTTTTAAAAATCTTCTTCTCAAGAACTACTGAGTCAAATTCAACGTAATTTAGGAAAAATAATCATTATGGAAAGGAAAATGTAAATTGCAAAAATTATGGGCTAATTCAGTTTCAAATTTGAGTAATTTATGTAACTAATAATAAAGAAATAATAGCTGTTAATCAGTTTATAACTTCGGGTTCAGTATTCCATACCTCGAAAACGGAAGTTCTTTGTTCGAAGCAGCCATAATGAACGCGTGTGTGGGTTAAACTGACAAAGATGAATTTGCTGGTTGTGCAACACTTTACGTGCGAAGAGAATATTTGAAACATGCAACATAGATTTGTGCCGATTTTGTGAAGTAAATTGAGGTTAAATATTTCAATGCATTAATATTTGCACTAAGAACATATTATAAAACACAATACATTTTATTGGTAATTCGGCACGATATCTACGGAATGGTTGATTAATGCAACGTGTTTTGTTAAGACGCTCAGCATTTTCAGTATAAACGGAGATTGTTTTCGCTGCTAGAAATATATAGGTATATATGTGATGAAAAATAAATTGTGATCTTTCTTTTAGTGCACGTTTCTTCTGTTTTAATTGTTTACAATTTTCTATTTACTTTCCATATTTGAGTGTCAAGCTTCGAATTATAATCAAGATACAGAGCTTTGCTCACAATTTTCTGTTTGCACACAGAGCTGAGGCCTTGCTTTTGTTCTTTTACAGTTTAAATGCTGAATAGGAAATACCAAGCTTAAAAATCTAAAGTTGAATGTAATAAACTCTTTTGATCAAAAAAATTGACTCAAACCTAGCAGAATTGCGAGCTCTATATCTTGCTAATAATTTTATGATTGACGCTGAAATTTTGATTGATCACTAGAAATTTCTAGCTAAACGTTAAATATGTGTACAGAAAAATTAAAAGAAGATATGCTGTAGCTACTTTTTTGGGGCCCCCTCCTAATACGATGTATTATATGAAATCTACACCAACCTTGATGGTTTTCTGACACAAATACCGTATAAACGATCTCTTTAAAACTTTTTCTATAGTTATGACACATTACTGTTCAAGGATAAATGTATTATCGCTTTTAAGAAAATAATACAGCGGAAAATCATATTGGTTTGTAGCCATTTGTTGTTTTTGAATAAAGATAAAAATAATGGGTGGGTCGTGGTAAAATAGAGTAATATGCTTGTCAATACATTGCAGTGGTGTCCGAAGCAAATTGAAAATGGATGGGGGAGGCTAGACCTTATCAGAAATCTTGAAAAGCAAAAAAAAAAAAGGATTTTGGGTATGGCTATGTCTAACTTTGCAAAAAAAAGTGGGGGGCTTAGCCCCCACCCACCCCGTTCCGACGCCTGTGCATTGATTATAATAGCTCTTTAACATTTCACAGGACACCATTTTTCATTCGAGTGTATTCATCGATAAAGTGAGTAAGGTTTTAAAACATCGCACGAATTCACGCCAGGTAAACAACACTTGTTTATAATGCGGAAGACCAATGAAATTTTTGAATGTTTTTTTTAATTTGAGCGCATTGAGGTACAATTTTCTTCTTTCACATATAGGATTTTTTAAAATAAAATCAATAACTACCGGTAGTAAGAAGTTGAAGAAGAAAATGTACCTATATGCTCTCATATATTTTGATCGCTTTATAAAGTGTGGGGAGGAGGGGGCAGAACTGAAAAAAGGTACTTGGAAGTTAACAGTGTACCCCTACCAAACATTTAGTTTTATATCTTGCATAGGATCTTGTTTTTGGTAAAAATGGTATCTCATAAAGGTACGATGTCAAAGATTAAGTGTATGCAAAAATAAGTGTAAAATTTGAATACTTTACGGCATTCTTTTTGTTATTCTACCGAGGGGCCATATGACACAATATCCTTTGAACACCCACATAAAGCCATTGTTGCTCAGGTGAGCAATGTGGCCCCATGGGCCTCTTGTTTTCTACCGAGGGGCCATATGGCACAATATCCCTTGAACACCCATATAAAGCCATTGTTGCTCAGGTGAGCGATGTGGCCCCATGGGCCTCTTGTAATTTTTCTTTGTTAACGAATTTTTTTTTTTACAATTTTAGAATTTTTTTTTATTTGTATGTGTTCTTAACCTTTATTATTCAATTCAATTATTTTTCCCATTTGAAATAAGCCTTGAGGGGGCATTAGTCCCATTAGGACAATTCTAGTTAATAATTTGATTCAAATCATGTGTGTTATCATAAGGATACAAATGTATGTATTAACAGTTCAATTGAAATAAAATGGAATTGAAAAAATACAAATAGGTTTGTGTACTCCTATAAGCTTTACTATTAGTAAATAGAGCAGTTATTTTTTCATGAACATTGGAAGGTAAAATAGATATAATTATTTTTAATAAAAAATATAAAATCTGCCCATATTTTTGGCAAATCAGAGTGAGAATCTACAAATTAATTGTATGTGGCCTTAACAAAGTATTGAAATAAGATGCTACACAGACTGATAATGAAAAAATAACTATTTCCTAGAAACGTTTCAGAATACATGGGGCCAAATATATATATTCAGGCCACCTGTTTGTTTGTCTGTTGGGGTTTAATATATTGATTCTAATGTACACTGTATATTGATTCTAATGTGTTTGTACATGTATTTTGATAAATATTTTATCACCTTATATTTTCAGATTATGAATGAACGGCTGATGTGTTTCGAATTGAAGCAGCTAGCTTGGTTAATATCAATCTCTACTGGACGAACAGATTATTAATGTACATGTATTTAAAAAATAGGCTTTCATTACCATTTATATCATCACATATCTATAAGCATTAACAATTTTACATTTTTAACTTCTTGAAAACTACAAAAAAATTTGTACCATTTTTGGTGTAAAGAATCTCTATAGTAAGAGGAATCTAACTTGTGAAATTTATTACTCTAACCATATAATTGATACATTATATGACCCCGGGGGGGATTATCTTAAATTTCCAGAATTGGAAATAGTTATCAATATTTTATTTAGTTTGGCTCATAATTTATGGGTCATTCCTATCCCAATTGATGGTCGGGCTACGTTTGGGAGACAGTTTATAATCACTCCAGTTATAATTACATATTTTGTAAATTTGATTCCTATGTTAAGTTTTTTCTTATAAAACATCCTTTTTAGGTCACCTGAGTAAACACAGGTGACCTCTTACTATCTGTTTTCGTCCATCGACGTGCGTCGTCCGTTAACAATTTTACATTTTAACTTTTTCTTAAAAACTACAAGGCTAATTGTTACCATTTTTGGTGTGAGGCATCTCTATAGTAAGAGGAATCTAAATTGTGAAATGTGTGACTCTACCACCCCCGGGGCACCACAAGGGGGGGGGGGGGGCAAATATGCAAAAAAAAGGATTTTCTTTACTCCCACACACCTGAAAGGAAAACTGAATTCATGATTTTGTAGACCAGATCTTTAAGTTTTTTGCCAAAATTATGGGTATCATAGTTCTTTTTGAAAGATTTCAGGCAGGGAGGTGGTCGTCATTACAAATTTATAATTTTTCTACTCCAGAATGAAACCCAATTAAATGAATATATGAGTCTCCTCAACAAGTTTGTGTATGGGTTATATGCTACTCAGGAGACCGTTAAGGCCTATTGGCCTCTTGTATTTTCTTCAGATCATAGCATGTTGTGGTTAGTGCTTTGTTTTAAAAGTCTCTTAAATGTTATTTTAACTGAAATTTGGATTGTTTCTGAAAAGAACAAACATTGGGAATTTTTAAAGTCTAAGGCATACCAAGATTCTGTGTAAGGGTTAAATTATATAATTATTGCTTCAGTTTACATTTGATTTAACTGATTTTCTAATGCAAAAAATATATTGTATATTATATAATGTTTAGAAAAACTTGCTAGCCTACATTTGTCATTTATAGATATCAATTGCTCTAGCAATTAAAGTAAAGACCTCCAGGTTATATTTTTTAAGTTGTAGTATGTGAGCATTGGGATTTGTATAAAGGTTCTTTGATCTCAATTTTACCTTTTAAAATGCTTTAATTTAAAATTGTCAATTATAAATGATATGTATATATGTTTTTACAGTTAAGTATTACAAGCTTTTTATTAGCTCACCTGAGCTGAAAGCTCAAGTGAGCTTTTCTGATCACTTGTTGTCCGTCCATCCGTCCGTCTGTCTGTAACCTTTTACATTTTTGCCTTCTTCTCCAGAACCACTGGACCAATTTCAAGAAAACTTGGCACAAAGCATCATTGGGTAAAGGGGATTCAAGTTTGTAAAAATGAAGGGCCGCGTTCTCTTTCAAGGGTGATAATTAGAACAAGGTATTATTTGAACTCGGAATAATTATTTAAATCGGAATTCTATGAAATTGTGATTTTAGGTGTAGTTGCTGTAGTTAGACATCAGTTATGCAGTAATGATGATTTGTGCTGTAGAAGTTGGTACAATATAATGTATAAGAGGGTTTTTTTATCGATATACTTCATCATATGCTTTAACGTTATAGCACTTATGTTCTAAAGGCTTGTATTAACTTTCGTTTACTCTTTAGAATCAATAACTACATCGATATTGAATTTTGATTTTTGCTTACAAGTTTAATTCAGTTCAATAATTCAGTGTCAATATTATAAACGCACTACTTCGTTATTTGTAGGCTTCAATATTTTTGCAGTGCCTGTACAGAAAAAAAGTTCAGGAAATATCGAGTATGTGACGTCAGAAATTGAAAAGTGACGATGATTTTCTGTAGTCTGTATCTGGAAGTACATGGAAATGGCTGTGTGTACACATCGTGGCATTTTTTTGTTCACTGCTGTTGAAATTATGATCGCGGTCAACACCGATGTTAATTTCTGGTAACATAGAGTTCTGGTGACGATGTCGGGGCTTTATTGTCGTATGGAAGTTTATAGGTGATTACGTGTGAACATTTTGCAGCTTACAATATCGGTAGAAATCAAACAACACAGTGGAATTTGTGTATTCTTTTGGATTGTTCGTAATACTTCAGAAACAGCGTAAATTTGTTGGTGTAACAATTTTTTTTAACAGATTAGGCCAAATTAGCTAAACTCGAATTTAACGCATGCGCAAAAGGGTTAGTCCATTACTGGCATTGACTAACCCTTCTGCTCATGTCTCAACTAACACTAGCACACAAGTAACAACCCCCCCCCCCCCCCCCCTTTTCATTAAACTCTACTGACACAATAAACAAACAATAAAGACACAATAACAAACAAACAATAATGAATAAACAAAGAAAAACACATATAATAGATGATTTGAATTATAATATATGATGAAATATTTCAATGAAATAAATATGAAGAACACATATTATACTAAATAGAAATGATAAAATTATGTATACTACAAATGATAATTTGAATTAGCATATGATGAAGTTTATCGATAAAAATAACCCCCTAACACATATATTGTACCAACTTCTACAGCACAAATCATCATTTCTGCATAATTTATGTCTAACTACAGCAACTACACCTAAAATCACAATTTAATAGAATTCCGAGTTAAATAATTATTCCGAGTTCAAATAATACCCCGTTTTAGGATTTATTGAAAATTGTTGATATTTTTCAAAAATCTTCTCAAAAACCATTTGGCCAGGAATGCTGAAACTTGTGTGGAAGCATCCTCAGATAGTGTAGATTAAAAGGGGGGGGGGGGGTATATAGGAATCACCCTGTCTGTCCGTCCGTCCGTCTGTCTGTGCAAAATTCGTGACCTGAGGGTGTGTCATGACCTTGACCCAAGGTCATTTGGGCAAGGTCAAGGTCACTGGTAGGAAAAGTACAAACTTCCTGTCTGGTCCATATGTTTCTTATGGAGAAACATTGGAAGTTCTTACTTTACACAAAGATTTCTTATGACCTGAGGGTGTGTCATGACCTTGAGCCAAGGTCATTTGGACAAGGTCAAGGTCACTGGCAGGAAAAGTACAAAATTCGTGTCCAGTCCATATCTTTCTTATGGAGAAACATTGGAAGTTCTTACTTCACACAAAGATTGCTTCTGACCTGAGGGTGTGTCATGACCTTGACCCAAGGTCATTCGTGCAAGGTCAAGGTCATTATTTAAAAAAATGCTTTATTCCTGTCTTGTATTGATGGAAATGATTAGAAGGTAAAATTTGTCACAAAGCTTGCATGTGTCTGGTCATATAAAATTAATTGTTAGATTATCATCCCCACCTGCCCATCTGGAAATTGCCTGCCCTGATGTATTTTATCTTTTTTTTGTGGAAAAAAAATTTGGAAAAAATCGGGCTCGGGATACCAAAAATTCAAAACATTTAATGGCTGCTTGACATGTGGATAATGGTTTGATTTCAGTCATGTTTGTTATCATAAGGATGCAAATGTCTTCATGCATTAACAGTTAAGTTGAAATAAAATGGAATTTAAATAATAGAAATTGGTTTGTGTACTCATATTATAATAAGCATGAACAATTTAAAAAATTGAGCACTTGTTATTGATAGGACATGAACGGTTAATGAGATAGCATCCATCATTTTCTATAATAGAAAAATACTTGAGTTATGATTTTTTTTCTTTAGCGGGGGGTATCAATCGTGAGCTTGCTCACAGTACCTCTAATTCAAATCATGGTCCCCGGGGGTAAGGTGGGGCCACAATGGGGGTCGAACTTTTACAAAGGAATATATATTGTAAATCTTTTAAAATCTTCTTCTCAGAGACTAATCAGCCAGGAAAGCTGAAACTAGTGTTGAAGCATCATCAGGTAGGACAGATTCAAGTTTGTTAAAATTATAATCCCTGGGTGTAGGGTTGGGCCACAATGGAGGGTCAAAGTTTTACATAGAATATATGGAGTAAATCTGTAAAAATCTTCTTCCTAGAGACTAACCAGCCAGAAAAGCTGAAACTAGTGTTGAAACATCCTTGTGTAGTGTAGATACAAATTTGTAAAAATCATGACTCCTAAGGGTACGGTGGGGCCACAATTGGGGTCGAACTTTTACATAGGAATATATAGAGAATATCTTTAAAAATATTCTTAGAAACCAATCAGCGAGGAAAGCTGAAACTTGTTTGGATCCATCCTTATGTATTGTAAATATAATTTTGTAAAATCTTGATCCCTGGGGTAGGATGGAGGCACAAATGAGGGTGGGGGGTGTCAAACTTTTACATATAATATTTAGACAGTGGAAGTCTTTTAAAATCTTCTTTTCAAAAACCATTCGGCCAGAAAAGCTGAAACTTGTATGGAAGAATCCTCAGATAGTGTAGATTAAAAATTGTTTAAATCATGGTCCCCAGGGGTAAGGTGGGGCCACAAAGGGGGTCTGAGATTTACATGAAATATATAGAGTTAATCTTTTAAAATATTCTTCTCGGAAACCAATCAGCCAGGAAAGCTAAAAAAGCTTAAAAAAAAAAAAAAAAAAAAAAAAAAGCATCCTTATTTGGTGTAGATACAAATTTGTGAAAATCATTTTACATAGGAATATATAGTGTAAATCTTTCATTATCTTCTCGGTAACTAATCAACCAGGAATGCTGAAACTTGTGTGGAAGCATCATCAGGTAGGGTAGATTCAAGATTGTTCAAATTATGATCCCTTGGGTTAGGGTGGATCACAACGTTGGTGGTGTGGGAGGGGGGGGGGGGCAAAAATTTACGTAAGAAAATAAGATATCTTTTTCTAAAAGCCACTTGCCTAGAAAAGCTGTAACTTAACCAAAAGGAATCTCAGATAATGTAGATTTAAATTCTTTCAAATCAAAATCTTGAGGACTAGGGTGAGGCCACATTGGGATTCCAATTTTACAAAGGAAAATATTTTAATTATTCACAAAAAATGAAATTTTATGATACATGGTTTTACTTAAATGCAAGCATTCTGACATTTCGCCGATTCTTTCAAATTGCTTGGACTTTGGCCCTTAGACGATTCTTGGGCCACACAAGGAATCAGAGTTTGATGTAGGTTTATATCCCATATATAAACATTTTTTAGGATCTTTTTGAGAACTGCAATGCTCAACAGGTGATATGACTATAAAATCACCCTGTTAAAAAGGGACTTGGTTATGAACATAAACAATTCCAGGGTAAAATAAGGACTTTTATTTATACAGGATCTACATGTATTATACTACATTGTCATGATAGTTTGTATTATGACTCTGTTAAGGTGATTTTACCTTTCCTATTGTTGCTCAGGTGAGCAATGTGGCCCATGGGCGTCTCGTTTCTGTTGATGTGAAAAAAATAAAATGCATGTATTTGAATTAATTTATACAAATTGGTGTAAGATGATTATAAATGTATCAATATATAACTAACAATTCTGCCATTTATACAATGAAAAGTCTAATTGTAATTTGATTATTCCAAATACTGATTATTAATAAATAAAAAATTATTTCTGATTATATTTTCACTAATTCTGGTTACCAATCGGATTTCACAGTTGAAACAACTTATAAACGTACTAAGAGTTTGCACAATAACTGCATTTTATTACATAATTTAATTGATTATCAGATAATACTTTTGTCTTAAAATTTGGCTGTTGAATTTGATTGGCTGAAGCTTACGTAAGGTTAAAGATGTGCAAAAGTATTAATATTTTGCTCTTGGTAAGTTTATAAGTCGTTTCAACTGTTCAAATGAAAATAAGCTGAAAACTGGGTCAACCTTAAGTTTCCGATCCTCAGGCTCAATTTTTAAGTCACCTGAGTTACTCAGGTGACCTATTGCTATCTGGTTTTGTTCTTCATCCTAAATCCTCGTTCATCGGTCCTAAACTTTTAAACATTTTTAGCTTCTTCTCTGCAACCACCAAACCAACTTCCATCAAATTTGGCATATAGCATCTATGGGTGAATGGGAGTTTAGAATGTGAAATTCATGACCCCTGCCCCTCTTGGGCCTGAGGAGTGGGGCTAAATCCATCAAAATTAAAAATCTTCTTCTCTCCTCTTGGGTATTTAGCTAATGAACGAAGTACATAGATATGACGAGGAAGACTGCCTCTTCCAAAATTGTGAATTCCATGGCCCCTGGGTCAGGGGTTCTTCTGTTAGGGCCAGGCTTCAATGATTAGATAGTGAAATTCATTAATTTTTTGAAAATTTTCTCATTTGCACCTGAATATTAAGCAGATGGACTATAAGTACATAGTTATGATGAGAAAGAGTGACTCTTCCAAAATTTTAAAGTTCATGGCCCCTAGGTTAGGGATTCTTATGTTAGGGCAAGGCTCTAATGATTATACATGTATAGGGTAGGGTGATGTAATTTCATCGATTATATTTTTTTGTACTTGAGATTTGTTCAACTATGTCACTATGTTATGCTACAATTTTTTAATTATATTTTTGAATTTAAAAAGTTTATTGAATTAAACAAACCCTGAATATCAAAAATGATTTCATTAGCCCACATAAAATTATTATTTAGATTATCATACGCGCCTTCTTGTCTGAAAGTGGCCTGCCCTGATGTATTCAGGGTTGGCCCGGAAATACTGGTGCTGGAAATTACCATTGGTAAATACCAGTATTTCTCATCCCAGTAAATACTACTGATTTTCCCTAAACTGGGAAATACTGGGAATTACTTGGAAATAAAAATCTAAATCTTAATTCTTTGTTTGTTTGACAATGTAAAACAAAGCATCCTACAGCAACTAGAGTACAAGTTTCAATCCAGTTTTTTTTTTAACCCCAAGTGTTGTATTTAACAGCTTTATAATTATTCAAAGCACAAAATAAACTTAAATCCTATTATAAATACTGTAGGTGTTGGTGTCATAACAGTATTTCACTGAAGATGCTTGTCAAATTATAGCTGAGGCAAAATAATTCCCGAATTCCCATTTGAATTTGGAGCATTTCTGCACGTGACACTCACTGTAGCTGATTTTTTTTATGAGATGAATAACAATGTGTAAGAGGTCTAACTATCCCAATTTTGTAATAATGCGAGGTTTTGATGTGTGTTGTTTCCGGAGGGGCTTGATTTTCAAGCACGTTGTGTAACTTCGAGGTAAACAAAGTCTCACGCCTTGTTGGATGCACATTTGTATTTTGCTAGAAAATTGCAAATGAAGCGTTGTTTAAAAAAGATGTCAAGAGGATTTTTTTCCAGAAGTTCGTTTTGAATTTTTAATCTGTAAGATGCACAATTTTGGTAAGAATATATAGTTAACGTTAAATTTAAAACTGTACTGACACCTGCAGGATTGCTGTGTTAAAAATTGGTTTACTTGTGTTTTAGGTGTTGAACCAGTGAGTTTTGTAGCCAGCAGCACACTTATTTTGTATTTAGTACCATAAATCTGACTTTTATACTGACAATTTTAATTTAGTATTCTACTGCTAGTATATATAACCATTAGTCACACAACTACATGTTGGCGTGGTGGATCCATGGAGCTCTTCAACTTTTATACATCTTGGTATAGAGTTCAAGCCTTTAATGCACCGGAACTTTTTTTTTGCATTAACTCAACTTGTTCTCTTTATTCCATTATACCCATCATAGGCAAATTTGCAATAATATTTGTAAAATGCATGGATACCCTCTAAAAATTTTATTTCATATCTTTTCATTTATAAAGGTTGAAAGAAAAATTTCATTCTTATGATAAAATAAATACTTTGAGGCTGTGGATTGGAGACCTTAGGTAGCAAGGGACAGTTTCGGATAAAGTACCCGTCAATATTTTTGTAAATTTGAGAGTTGCAGTACTTGAAGGCTTATGAGTGTTGCTAAAATTCATGAAATAATATTTAATGATTATCATTAGTTAGAGGGGTGTCCTGCAAGATTATGAAGACTTTTTCAGCATTATAATTGTCTTATTTGCGTTTCTTTGAATATATCTTAACTATTGAAAATGTTTGATGTTTGCAAAGTGCTATATTTTAGGCGAAATCGTATATCTAGTGCGCTATACCTCTTTGTTTGGTTTTGTGATATTACAAACATCTATTTTCAGTTTTTAGCTCACCTGAGCTGAAAGCTCAAGTGAGCTTTTCTGATCACTTTTTGTTCGGCGTCTGTCTGCCCGTCTGTCTGTCTGTCCGTAAACTTTTTACATTTTCGACTTCTTCTCCAGAACCACTGGGCCAATTTCAACCAAACTTGGCACAAAGCATCCTTAGGTAAAGGGGATTCAAGTTTGTTAAAATGAAGGGCCACACCCTCTTTCAAGGGAAGATAATTAAAAATCATTGAAAATTTGTTGGTATTTTTCAAAAATCTTCTTCTCAAAAACCATTTGGCCAGAAAAGCTGAAACTTGTGTGGAAGCATCCTCAGGTAGTGTAGATTCAAGTTTGTTCAAATCACGATCCCCGGGGGTAGGGTGGGGCAACAATGGGGGTTGAATTTTTACATAGGAATATATAGAGTAAATCTTTGAAAATCTTCTTCTTATAAACCATTTGACCAGGAAAGCTGAAACTTGTGTGGAAGCATCCTCAGGTAGTGTAGATGCAAGTTTGTTCAAATCATGATCCCCATGGGTAGGGTGGAAAGCTGAAACTTGTGTGGAAGCATCCTCTGGTAGTGTAGATTCAAATTTGTTCAAATCATGATCCCCGTGGGTAGGGTGGGGCCACAATAGGGGGTTGAATTTTTGCATAGGAATATATAGAGTAAATCTTTAAAAATCTTCTTCTTATAAACCATTTGACCAGGAAAGCTGAAACTTGTGTGAAAGCATCCTCAGGTAGTGTAGATTCAAGTTTGTTCAAATCATGATCCCCGGGTGTAGGGTGGGGCCACAATGGGGGGTCGAATTTTTACATAGGAATATATAGAGTAAATCTTTAAAAATCTTCTTCTTTGAAACTGATCAGCCTGGAAAGCTGAACATTGTATGGAAGCATCCTCAGGTAGTGTAGATTCAAGTTTGTGCAAATCATGATCCCCGTGGGTAGGGTGGGGCCACAATGGGGGTTGAATTTTTACATAGGAATATATAGAGTAAATCTTTAAAAATGTTCTTCTCAAAAACCATTCTGCCAGAAAAGCTGTAACTTGTGTTGAAGCATCCTCAGGTAGTGTAGATTCAAGTTTGTTCAAATCATGATCCCTGGGGGTAGGGTGGGGCAACAATGGGGAGTCGAATGTTTTACATAGGAAAATATAGAGTAATTCTTAAAAAATCTTCTTCTCTGAAACTGATCAGCCAGAAAAGCTGAAACTTGTATGGAAGCATCCTCAGGTAGTGTAGATTCAAGTTTGTTCAAATATGATCCCCGGGGGTAGGGTGGGGCCACAATGGGGGGTCGAATTTTTACATAGGAATATATAGAGTAAATCTTTAAAAATCGTCTTCTCTGAAACTGATCAGCCAGGAAATCTGAAACTTGTGTGGAAGCATCCTCATGTAGCGTAGATTCAAGTTTGTTCAAATCATGATCCCCGTGGGTAGGATGGGGCCACAATGGGGGTTGCATTTTTACATAGGAATATTTATAGTAAATCATTAAAAATGTTCTTCTCAAAAACCATTCTGCCAGAAAAGCTGTAACTTGTGTGGAAGCATCCTCAGGTAGTGTAGATTCAAGTTTTTGCAAATCATGATCCCTTTTGGTAGGGTGGGGCCACAATGAGGGGGGGGGGGGTCGAATTTTTTACATAGGAATATATAGAGTAAATCTTTAAAAATCTTCTTCTCTGAAACTGATCAACCAGAAAGCTGATACTTGTGTGGAAGCATCCTCAGGTAGTGTAGATTCAAGTTTATTCAAATCATGATCCCCGTGGGTAGGGTGGGGCCACAATGAGGAGGTCAAATTTTACATAGGAATATATATAGAGTCATTCTTTAAAAATCTTCTTTGAAACTGATCAGCCAGAAAAGCTGTCACTTGTGTGGAAGCATCCTCAGGTAATGTAGATTTAAGTTTATTCAAATCATGATCCCTGGGGGTAGGATGGGGCCACAATGGGGGGTCGAATTTTTACATAGGAATATATAGAGAAAAATCTTGAAAAATCTTCTTCTCAGAAACAAATTGGGCAGAAAAGCTGCAACTTGTCTGGAAGCATCCTCAGGTAGGGAAAATTCAAATTATTTATATTATGATCCCTGTGAGTAGGGTGGGGCCACAATCTGTGGTTGGGGGGGGGGGTGTCAAATTATTACATAGGAATATATAGGGAAAAACTTTCTAAAACAAAAATTGTCTAGAAAAGCTTTAGTCAGTTCAGTCTTCAAATAGTCTAGATTAAAATTTGTCAAAATCATATTCTTCAGGAGTAGGGTTGGGCCACATGAGGGGGGGGGGGGGGTCCAATTTTTCAAAGGAAAACATTTGAATTGTTCACAAAAATTCAAATGGTTTTTATATATGGTTTTACTTATATGCAAGCATTTTGACATATTGTTGATTCTCTAAAATTGTTTAGACTCTGGCCCCTGGACAATTCTTGGACCTCAAAAGGGGTTCAAAGTTTGATGTAGGTTTATAGTCCATATATAAACAGTTGTTTAGGTCTGATCATCTTCTCGAGAGCTCAATATGTGATATGACTGTAAAATCATCCTGTTACAAAGGGGGTCAATGATAAACATAAGAATATGCAGGGGAATTTTTTTTTTTATACAGGATCTATTATAAGACATTGTTCAGATATTTTGTATATGACTCTATAAAGCTGATTTCATGATGTCTGTTGTTGCTCAGGTGAGCGATGTGGCCCATGGGCCTCTTGTTTAGTTGATATTCCTTTTCAGCAGAAGTCTTTATTTATAAATGTTTCCCATATCATAAGGAATATTTCAGTTTTTAACTCATCGGACACTGTATGATCTTGCTCTCTTATAGATGTGATGGTCTTTTTCATTTTTTGACTATTGATTAATAAATTGCTCACGATGTATTCTTCTATATTATGTGTTTGTTTAATTTTTTGTGTTAGAATGTTTTATTAATTGGAGAACCTCAAATGTACCAATCTCGATACATGATTGTAGCATTCACACATAATTACACATATATACATCTGGAACGCCATCGCTGCGTTATAGCATAAAACTATAGATATTATTTGCGTCAAATCGTAATTACATGATGTCAAAGCCCCATATATGTACAAACCATGCTACTGTCATTGATTGTTCCAGGGATGCAAGTTACCGAGTGGCGAGTGGCAGTAAATACAAAATTCACAACATAGCACCATCATGGCCAATGCAATCATGCAATCAGGATGAACGGCCTATTCTGTACTTCTAATGACACCAGCCGTAAACAAAAAGAGATATGGGTTACCCCATATCCAAGAGATTCGACTTAAAAATTAAATGTACTTGTTTAATGTATAAATATGATACATGTTACTTGTTGTGATGAGAACTATATCTCAGTAAAATAAGTCAGTATCTAGTTCTAACGAAAGAAATTTTTTTTCAAAAATACCCCTTCTTTTACTTTAAAGGGGCATGCTCACGATTTTGGCCACATTTTATTTTTCTGTTTTTATTATTTACAATGCTTTAGGAATGGATTTCTAATGATCAAATGAAATTTGGGTGCCAGTCGATGAGTTTTAAGCAAGATACAGGGCTCAGATTTCTTCGTCATGTAAACAAGGCTCGTGCCCTGCTTTTGTTTACATAGGTTCAATGTACAAGTACAAAATCTTTTTCAAGCTGATTTCTCTATCTTCTTATTCATTTTAAGCATAAATAAACAGTTACTAACGATTAACACATTCATTTGAAGTCTAAAACTGGAATTTCCACTTCAACGTTCAAAATGTAAACAAAAGCTTTGTTAACATTGCGAAGAATTGTAAGCTCTGTAACTCGCTTATAACTCAACAAATGAAAATCAAATTTTGGTTGCCTATCAATTATCAACTCACCCGGTCTAGGTGTCCAGCTGACACGCTTGGCCAAACCTGTCAATCAGGGTTCAGTCTATTTTTCTTTTTGATTGACAAGAGGTATGTTATTGACCTCAATCCAGGTAAATTTTAGAGGAGGTGGCTTGAAATTGGGTCTTTAAATATTAGTATATTAGTACTCATAAAAAATACGGCCCGTTGCGAGAGCCCAGAATACTCAGTCCATATTCAAAATTGAAATTCTAAATACGACATTCGAAATACGACATTTGAGATTTTAACAGCTATCTAGGCTTCCGTAGCCTAGGTTAATAAAAAACTAAAAATACCGGTTTGAGGTTACAACTATAACGGGGCACTCCCTCCTGTACAGGACTTATACTGGGCAAACCGTGAGCTTATTCTCTCGTTGTTGGACCCAGCCTCATGAAACCTCTAACAAGCCAACACGTATTTTAATTTTCAGACATTTATATAGATTTTACATGAAATATACTATTACGTGAGTTTGGTATGCATCAGTACCGAAGGTCTGATTCCAACTGACTATAATTTTCAATTCAAATTATATATAATGAACAATGGAATAACACAGTGAAGGATTAACATAATATGTACAGAAGTAAGAAAACCAAATAAAGAACAGCTATTGAGTAACTCTTGACATTTTAGCAACAGGTACATAAAAGGATTAATGAGATGAAAGAAGTTTCAGTAAACTTAAACAGAAGTCAATGAAAAGATTAGCTGTCCATCACTGATTGTGCCTCAGGTGGGATTAACGCTGCGTGGAATTTAAAACGCTTATAAAACAGTTGTTGAAATAGGGGAAAGTATTTGTAGCAATTAACACAAAGTCCGAAATAGTTAATGTACACAATAATTAAAAATAGTCCGAAAGATTAATTTTCACAGCGTTACACACCGTCTATAGCACAGTACACTATAGTAACGTGCGTTTTATCATAAATGAAATAATCAAAACTGATTTGGACGGCATTTGTAAAGTTCTTGATATGAAAAGTGTAAACAAAGAAAGTTACAGATATAATGGGTTTTTGTGAAGTGTGATAGATAATTCAGCGCTTTAATAAATTGTTACTGATCGCCTTTTCCTTAAAATTCTTTTATCAAGACTTCTGTTCCAGAGTTTTTTTTTTATACCAGTTTAAAAATATGAAGTTACTTCAGTTGTTATTTGATTATAAAAAGCATAAATATTATAACGATTTTTTTTCTTGATTACAAATGTAGAAAAAAGAGACATGACAAACTCTTTAAAGATACCAACTACATGTATGCCATCTATTTTAAACCCCAAAAATACACATGCAATGACAGAACATTACCTTGGCGATATGCATTGGTTAACTGTTCTAATATCCAATCAATATAAAACAAACTTTTGACCAGCTTTAGATCTTTATAAACTTAATGATATTAAAGATTGTAAAATCAACAAAATAAAAGTTCGAACGTTCACCTAGTAAATCAGACACTTCTTATTTCACTTTATAATTATGTTGTCTTTATTCTAAACAGCCGCGTAATAAAATATTTTCTTCAACACTTATGTTCACATGTAAACAATTCAAATTTATGAACTCTATATTATTTTATTACACAATGCCTAAAATTGAGAGGCGATTATTATCTATTAAATGAAATGATCATTCTTTATGCACTGTTTAAGAAATCGATTTCAGTTAATTTATTCATCATATTTCACTAGCTTAATCATTTAAACCTTAATTCCAAACTCGTCCACACTTTTTAAATACGATCACAGTTTCCAAAAAAGAGTAAAACTGGCTTTAGATGTTTGTTTGCATTATCCTTGTGTAGGTCAAAGAGGAGGTAACTTCTTTGAGGTCTTGGAGTGCAAACTTTGGTATGAATCAAAGGGGCTTTCACATAGAAACTGGAAAAACAATAAGTGTAGGCAATAAGACAAAATAATGATATCATTCTGGTGTTTATATGAAAAGAAGTCGATATGAAATATTTGTAGAAAACTAAAATGTAAAACATATTTTAATTACAATTTGATTATTACAGGGATGCAACATTTCTCCATTTTACAATGTTTGTGATGTATGTAAAGATTAGGTTATTGTTATCATTTTAATTTCTTAAACTATTTTTTTTCTTCTTTTTTTTTAAAATAATTCTTATACAACTCTAGTCAGCGGCAGCTGATGAAAGTCTTTGTTCAAGTAATCCAGACCAGGATTTGAACCTAGAAATACCATACACATTATGGTCGCTTTACATTAAGATACCTGGATTTGAAATGAAAAGGAACTTCAACAGCTGCTTTTAATATAAATACATTTCTGTGTTATATAATATCCATCAATGAAAACATAATCTATTAATTACAATCAATAAAACATACTATTCATACCTGTATATATTACAAGTTATCCTTTTAATCTAGAACATCTTAAGTGCATTTCAAACAAGTGATTATTCTACGTAAAATAAAAGATGACTAAATAAATGTGCATAGTTTGTTTTGAGAGTTTGTTAATAAATAAAATAATTAATCATTGCTCGTCGACATATTAAAAATCTACCTGGGTTTTTTTTTCTTTTTGTTATCAATAACAGAGATAGTTATATGGGAATTCGAAAAGGGCAATTGTTGAGTCTATTGTTCTAAAAATTTTTAGAAAAAAGAAAACAATTTCTTAAAAAATAAAATATATTTCAGTCTATCGAATTGTAAACCAAAATGGAACGAGCTTTTTTGTTTACACTATATAGCAATGTGAGCGATGCATCTCACACATTACTAGAAAACTGCTAAACCAAATATTTGTTAAGCATTAGATATACATTAATCCTAGTGAAGTATTGTAAACAAAGCAAATGAAGTTTAAATATTTTCGGCTTTCAGATAATGTAAATGAGCATAGTCACAACAGTTAATTTTTAACTATAAGAACATGGCACGTGCGATATTTTTGTTTACATTTCTGGATCATATCATTTTAAAAAGAAATGTGCGCTTTGTTAATTGTCTACAGATTTTTCCATTTTCCCAATTACCACAAAGAACACACGGCGGGTTTGACCGGTCAGCAGAGGATGTTGACTCCTCCATGGCACTTGATCCTACCTCTAATATTTGTAAAGGTCCGTGTTTGCTAGTATGCTCCAGTTTTGGATTTTCCGTTTAAACTTTTGATTTTGAACACTGTTCGTTATCACCGAATTTCATTTTAAGTTGCAATTAAAATTTTTATTATTTTACTTGAAAATTTATTAATTACAAAACCCCCAGCACTTCATAAAACTACCTAACAAAACAAAGATAAAAAATAAGTAGCGTTTTCTGCTTGTAACTATCTTGTAACTAGATAGCCAGCATTCAAAAGTTGTAAACATGTCAAATAATAAACAAAATAAAGAAAAATGAAAAAATGACAAGTAAATATTTGAAAAAAGTAACATCAAATTATGACCACAACATTTTAAAGATGTGGTATCTGAAGAAATTGAAATATTTATAACTTATTAAAACTCGTATTTTTATAAACTATGATGCGTCTTAAACTAAAAAAGGTACTATAAGACTGACGATGTGTATCTTTAAAATATCCGTGTTAACTTAATTCTTTAAACGTGTTTAAGCTCTTTCATTTAAGAACTTGGTTACATTTTTTATGACATTGGCTTACAATGAATATCTTGTTCAGCTTTTGATCGAGACATTACTATGAATAAAATATTTTTCCTCTTTCAAAAATGAATATGACTGTGCACCTTATAGATTAACCCATTAAGTATGAATTGTTATCAATGATATTTATTAGGGATACGCTTGTACCTTTAAGGCAGAACAAAATTTTACAGTTGTTTGAAAAAAAAAACCCAACTTTGTTTACTTACTTTTAACACATTTATTTGGCTTTCCTTCTGTTATCTAACACTGTAACACTGAGCGAAGCCGTTGATTGAACTTTTGACCTTAGGTTATCTATGTATTCCTTCTAACATTCCCAATAATCAATAAAGATTGAAATTGAAAGAAGACTTTGTACGGTCCAGCTTGTTTACAAATAGAAACACGGAATACATATCCATTCAAAACACTGAAATATTGTCTAGGTGAACTATCAAAAGTCGCCATTTGTAATGCTATGTTTACATTATTTGAGCATGCGTATGTTAATCTCAAGAAATCTCTCAAAATTGAGCACTGCAAAGCAAACAATAATAGAATGTTTATCAAACATGATATTACATCCTCAAAAGAAGTCTTTTCACTGAATTTTATTTGCTTGATTACAAATGTAGGAAAGGAAAAAAGGACACATTTTAAAATAGCTATGCAATTTATTTTAAACCCAAAAAATACAAGCAATGACTTAATTTACTTTGGCGGTATCAATATGCAAGAAAATTTTGACCAGCTTTAGATCTCATTAAACTTAATGATATTAAAGATTTTAAAATCAACAAAATAAAAGTCTCAACGTTCATCTAGAAAAACAGGAGCTTCTTATTTCACTTTATAATTATGTTGTCTTTATTATAAACAGCCGCATAATAAAACATTTTCTTCAACACCTATGTTCACATGTAAACAATTCAAATTTATCAACACTATATTTTTTCATCACACAATGCCTAGAATTGAGAGCGATCATTATCTATTAAATATAAATGATCATTTTGTATGCATCTTTTAAAAAACTGATTTCAATTAATTTATTCATCAAATTTCACCAACTTAATCCTTTAAACCTTAATTCCAAACTCGTCCACACTTTTTTAATAAGATCACAGTTTCCAAAAAGAGTAATATTGACTTTAGATGTTTGTTTTGTTTTATAATATGCATTATCCTTGAGTAGGTCAAAGAGGAGGTAACTTCTTTGAGGTCCTGAAGTGAAACTTTGGAATGTATCAAAGGGGCTTTCACATAGAAACTGGAAAAACAATCAGTGTAGGCAATGGACAAAAACAATATCATTCTGGTGTTTATATAAAAAGAAGTCGATATGAAATATTTGTAGAAAACTAAAAGTTAAACATATTTTAATTACAATTTGATTATTACAGGGATGCAACATTTCTCCATTTCAAAATGTTTGTGATGTATGTAAAGATTAGGTTACTGCTTTTATTTCAATTTCTTAAACTATTTTTTTTCTTTTTTAAAAATAATTCTTATACAACTCTAAATCATACAAAATGCACAGCACATTTGTTACTTATAAAATATATCTATTTAGAAAAATTGAAACCACACCTGATAATTTGTTCAGTCATTATATCAGACGTCATGGGGACTAAGACTGGTTCAAATTACTTTTGCTTATTGTGACCGTAGATATTGTGCATCGCATACCAAGAGATGTTAATGTGGTTCACGTAAACACTGTATTTTGGTTTTACAAGAATGCAAAGCTTGATTTTGTCAATTTAACAATTACTAGTCATCGGCAGCTGATGACAATTTTTGTTCACATAATCCAGACCAGGATTTGAACCTACAAATACCATAGTATACACATAATGGTCGCTTTACATGAAGCTACCTGGATTTGAAATAAAAAGGACCATCAACAGCTGCTCTTTAGGGAGCAAATTAAAATCATAGAAAATTTCAATACATGTACCTTTCTGTGTTAAAAAATATCTATCAATAAAAAAAAATATTATAAATACAATCAGTTAGATATGCTTATCATACATAACTATATTACACTGTCTCTACCTTTAATATAGAACATGTTGGATGCATTTCAATCAAAAGATAAATAAATCGACCTGATTTTTTAATAACAAATGCTATTAATAACAAAGATAGTTAAAAAGCTATTCGAAAGGCAATATTACTAAGGTGATTGAATTGAAAATTTTCAAAATGTAGAAAAAACATGCTTGAAACATTAAATTTATAAGTCCATCAAACTGTAAACAGAAAGTGAACGAACCCTGTTTACACTACATAGAATTGTGAGCGATGTATCTCACATATTACTAGACAACTGCTAAACCAAATAGTTATTGCATCCTTAGTTTTACAGTTGTTTAAGAAAAAAAGAACAAACTTTGTTTACTTACTTTTAACACATTTATTTGGCTTTCGTTCTGTTATCCAACACTGTAATGAGCAAAGCCGTTTATTAAACTTATGACCTTAGGTCATCTATGTATTCCTTCTAACATTCCCAGCAATCAATAAAGATTGAAATTGAAAAAGTCTGCCTTTGTACGGTCCAGCATGTTAATAGAAACACGGAACACATATCCATTCAAAACACTGAAATAATGTCGAGGTGAACTATCAAAAGTCGCCATTTGTAATGCTCTGTTTACATTTTCTGAGCATGCGTATGTTTATCGCAAGAAATCTCTCAAAATTGAGCACTGTAAAACAAATAAGGATAGAATGTTACTCAATAATCAAATACAAACAAATGAAAATTATCTTACATCGTCAAACGATCATGTCTCAATACAAAGAAGCAATGCAAATATTCTTATAAATATCAATTAAAGGAAATTTTTACAGAAAAATGTCGAACGTCCGTAAGTAGGATATTTTACCTAACAGATACATACGTCTGGAAGGGGTACCCATTCTTGAATCCTCGTATCTTATCTATTTTGGTATCTACGACTAAACTCTTTCTTTAGTTTTACAGTGCAATCATTTTTCTAATTGATAGCTATCACAAAAATGCCCCAAGTGTACGTAGAAGCGAGTATTAAGCTTAAGATAAACGCGTAAACTTCGGTGCGGTTGTGAAAACAGCACTTAAATTTAAACGGACCGCAACTCGGATATTTTTAGCACTTCGCTGGCACTCAAGTAGGATAGCGTAGGGATATATATATATATATATATATATATATATATATATATATATATATATATATATATTCATATATTTATATATATATATATATATATATATATATATATATATATATATATATATATATATATATATATAATATTAGATCAATTATTCAAATAAATGTTATTAATTAAAAGCACGATAGATTTTATAACTGTCGATCAGCATATGTTACTCAAAGAATAAACATTTTTTCTATGTTTCACGTGAAGATTTCCATTGTAAAAACAAGTATACGTACTTGTTTATCTGAGTTCAGCACTTGATAGTCCGTTGAGTTCGTGTCGACAATTGATTTCTATAAGATAAAGAGAAATAGAGAAAAAATACCTAATTGATACATTATTCCTATATCTAAATGAAATTACATATGATTTTTTTTTTATGTTTTAACCATCTATTTAAAAATCAAACGGAAAATCATCGATAACTGCAATATACTGTTGATTTTAGATTGACTGCAATTTTTGATCAAACAGCTTATGTTTAATAGGACATCATTACTTTGTAAGAATATGTTTATTGGTGTTTTCTTTTTAAAAAGTCTTAACACAACCAAGTATCTGAAAAATAAGTTACCTGTATATGCATATTTTGATTTAAACATTCATATTTAAATCTTGCAGTTTTTTGTACAGTCTACAGTATAAGTGGAAATTTGATTGGGCCAAGTCATTTGACGAGAGGAAGTAATTGCCCTAATGTATATCACTCAAGTGATACATTCAAATGTAAGTTATGCAAATCGGTATTAATATACTTCCTTTTTTCAATTGCCATAATATACATGTATATGTTATGTATATATTGTTAACAAAATAAGCATCATCACACAGTTATACTGTGTAAAGATACTGTATGAGCTAAACTAATTATAATCAATAGAACCACTTTGTCTAAAAGATAATCTCTGTATAAAAATTATTCTTTCTTTTCTATTCAAGTGTATTTTCCCCTTTTACCTTAAACATGTATAATCATAATATAATATAGTAGTAAGTACCCTACATATCAAAAATATATTGTAGTATAATTTGTTTTTAAAAAAATGATACTATTTTAAGAATACGCAAGAATCATTTCTATGTTCTTGCATTTTTATAGTTTTTGAAGTTTACTTAAGACAGTCCGAAATTAGAGAGTTAGGTATCAGTGTGATAGTGTAATTTATACCAGACCGTTTCTTATTTGACATTCTTCATTATTGAATGTTTACAAGTCAATTGACATTCAAACTATACTGAAATTTAAAAGTAGTGATTTCTCTCAGTACGATATATGCCATATTTACTTTTGAATGAACAGAAATCAGACATTTTTTAATCCAAACAAAAGTCGAACAATTTGAATTTTTTCAGCACAACCATATTTTTAGTATGCATGTTTATGCAATTTAACGGTACTTGGTTTGTTAATATAATTTAATTAATCAAAATAGATAATGACGACATATATTTTTACATATCGATCTTAGAGCAGATACAAACTAGCTAGGGATATACATGTAAATATTAACAAGTTGCTTACATAGCTTTCTTAACATTCGTATTATCTTATTATACGAAGCGTTTGTTTGTCGGAATCATTACATCCTTTCTTTATTCCACGCTTTTAATACAGGTCAGGGATGTTACGATGCAAAAAAGAAAACAACAGAACACATATCTTTGGTAACTACCACAGATATATCGGCCAAAAATATATCTTGGACAGAAAGGTAGATATATTTTTACATGTTTTTTATCAAAATTGTTTACAAATTAAGTCTGTATTCTCTGTGAACTTATCCATCACCATTGTAAACTTGATTTTCAAATTATTTACTGTAAATAAATATATAACTATGCTTGATATATATAAGTTAGGAAAATGACGTCCATTTTCTGAAAGTTCTCTATTATATGTTCTTCATTAGAATACATTAGTTCTCTATCTGAGTAATATAATCTGCTAATGTTACCACGAAACGGAATTTCATAATGTAAGTCAGTGCATACTTACATTTAGTGAAAAGTGGATTAGGAAAAAATTGCAAATATTTTTCATAGAAAATGAAGGTTAGTTAAAAAATTATGATTCGGCTATCATTGCTTGAAAGTATTAAAATCACTGTTATTATACCACGTTTTAGCAACAACTATTTGGAATGATTATAAGATCAACTTTCTTTATAACTGCATGTTTGAAGTAAACAATACCCCTTCCTAGCTAGATAGCTAGATTCATTGAACCAAATTTTTTTTCTCTTGTTTTGTAGAGAGCCAGCATATCACGACTTTTCAAATGAAAATGACTCACAAGGAAGGCTGCAAATAGTATATGCTGTTGTAGGAGTAATATTAGTGATTGTTGTGATTATATGTATCATCATAATTGTCTGTCGGTGTAAAAGATGTTTCTGTTTCAGTGATGGTCCCATCATAAGAGATAATTGAATCCAGTTTATGATATGTAATGATTGTTATGAGAGACACGTGAAATAGTTAAAACCCTCACAAAATTTATTTTTGGAAAACTGAAATCTGAAAATGTATCTTTACTCTCTCTCTCTCTCTCTCTCTCTCTCTCTCTCTCTCTCTCTCTATCTATGTATTTATTTGTATATATGAAGAACAGAAATATACTTGTTCCTTATTACGCACCTGTAATTAACATAAAGTTACTTTTATTTGTAATTGATTGTCTCCAAGACAAGGTCAGAAGACGAGCCAACATTTTTTTGTAAATTGATTTTGTCTACATATTAACAAACATTGGTGTATTTCATGGGCTATTTTAAAGGACATTTTTGTGCACAACAGTTATCATACTAGAAACACAAGAGTACAATAATTTTGTGTTTTCTTTCAACAAGTTTTTTTTCCATACAAATAGGCTTTCAATTTCTAAGTTCGGTGGATATTGTCATTGTTAGCTCACTGAGACGAAGACGGGGGGACCTTATGCTATACCCTTGGCGTCGGTGTCGGCGTCCTGACCTGGTTAAGGTTTTTGTTGCAGGTAATGTATCTAAGTTGTTACTCGTCCTATCTTCACCAAACTTGCATGGATGATGCATCTGGACATACTTATGAACTAAAAGACTTGGATGCTGAATCTGGGCCATGAATTTCAGATGCTGGAGGACGTTAAGGTTTATGGAGCAGGTTAAAGTTTTTGTTGCAGGTGCCCTTTGATAGCCATTTCTAACTTACTACTGGTCCTAACATCACCACACTTGCATGAATGGTGTGTCTTGTAGTACTGATGCACTTGACAGGTTTGAATGCTGAATTTGAGACATAGGTTTCAGATGCTGAATGAGGTTAAGGTTTTTAGAGCTGGTTAAAGTTTTTGGAGCAGGTTCCCTCTGATGAATATATCTTAGTTATTATTGGACCTAACTTAACCAAACTTGCATGGATAGTGCGTCTTAATGTAATGATGCACTTGACAGGCTTGAATGCTGAATCTGAGCCATAAGTTTTGGATGCTGGATGAGGTTATAGTTTTTGGAGCTGGTTAACGTTTTTGGAGCAGGTACCCTCTGATGATTATATCTTATTTAATACTGGTCTTAACTTCACCAAACTTGCATGGATGGTGCGTCTAATAAATCTGATGCACTCCAAAGGCAAGGATGTTGAATCAGAACCATAGGTTTCATATGCTGGAGGAGGTTTAGTGTTTTGGAACAGATCATATGTTTAATAGATAATAGTACTATTTCAAATTTGCATGGTTGATTTACCTATAATATAAGTGAATCACAGAGGAACATGTAGCTGCAAATACAGAGCCTGATCTCCATTATCAAGGATGCTAAAAAAAAAACTCCTAACTTACTCAAACTTGCTTAATAGATGTGTTTGTTGTTAAATGATATAACATGTTTTTTTTATATAACAGTATTGTATTACATGATGCAATATTGTATTATATGATACATTATATATTGTATATGTTAAAGTGTTCTGTTTTATTTTCTGTTAGCAATTTTTTCAAACATTGTAAAATACAAATTTGGTCACACTCGAGTACCTCTAAGAAATTTTGTAGGAAGGTGCATGTTTGCAATGTTTCTCAGTTTTAAAAGTTCCAAAGAGGTACTTCAGTGTTGCAAATTCACATTTAGCAAACGCTGCAGATAAATTTACAATTTTCAGCCATTTTAACGACCATCATATGTTTGATGTTGTGCTAAATAGCGCAGTCGAGGTGAAAAAATACAGATTTTTTGAAACAGGACATTTTATGCCTACAATATAAGGTGCTACATTTTTAATTGCTTCAAACGTAGGGTATATTTTGATTCAAATGGCTTTAGCTCTTTGCTGACGCAATTTGTCCTTGCAATGTGCTTGTATTTCTTGATTCATAGGTAAAAGCAAGAATAAATCAATAACTCACAAAATAGTTTTTTTTTTATATTTATTCATTTAAAATTATGAAGTTAAAAAGTTATATTCACATTCTTTATAAATAGCGATGATATTGATTCTATAACTTACGATATTTCGAAGCTCTCAGCTGATTGTTTTATAACGAAATTGCCATAAGATTTCTTAGGAATTCGCTATAGACGTATACCTAATTACGGTTGCATCAAATTTGTCTCAGTTGTCCCTTGATATTTGCTACAAGTTTTGCTGTATAAAGTTATCATCATATGACTGTTCAATATGGACATGTAGCTTTCTTTATTTATTTACTTATTATTTATTTATTTATTTATTTATTTATTTATTTCATCTAAGTATTACTGAACATTCAGAAAACTGTATGCATAGAAATTGAATATGCTCTAGATTTCAAATATATTTTTGTTTACTTTAGTGTTACCAACGATACATAGAATCTTGGTTCCAATTATGTAAAAATATATATATGGCAATACGAAGCTTTACAGTGTAGATTAATTATCAAACGCGATTCCGTTGAGAATATAAAATCACCAGCACCGATGTTTTGATATAATTTCGTACAGGTTTCTAATTTCTGAAAATGAAAATTTGCAAGGGGTGCTCGTCGATATTGTGTCAACAGTATTGAAAAACAAGAGGCCCATTGGGACATCGCTCATCTGAACAATTTTCTTATATTATTCTTTCATCCAAATGTTTCATTCTAAAACTCTTTTAAAAAATGTAAAACTCTCATATACTTCAAGATTTGACAATACATTTAAAATTACATAAAAATGCCTACTTTTTTAAACATTATATCTTAAGATCTAAAATACATCAACTGGCCAATCTTATTATCCTAGGCCTCAATGTATTAAAGATAACAACGAAGATAAGGGAATAAGATAGCGCAAATGCCTATTTGGTTTAGTCGTAAAATACAATTTCAAATTTATTTTTTTGCAACTAAATATACTTGATAATGTTATGGTACATGTTTACAAAAGGACAATTTTTAACTATATTCAGTTTTGAATATTTTAAGAAACTATAAGAAAAAAAGGTTTTGGTGGTATCGAGCTCACAACCTAACAAGAGGCCCATGGGCCACATCGCTTACCTGTGCAACAATAGACATAATAAAATCACCTGCATATTCTTATTGAGCCCCTTTGTAACGGGATGATTTTACAGTCATATCATATATTAAGCATTGCAGTTCTCGAGAAGATGATCAGACTGAAACAACTGTTTATATATGGATTATAAACCTACATCAAACTTTGAACCCCTTGTGAGATCCAAGAATTGTCCAGGGGCCAGAGTTTAAACAATGTTAAAGAATAAACATTATGTTTAAATGTTTGCATATATGTATAACCATATAAAATAACATTTGAGTTTTGTGAATAATTTAAATGTTTTCCTTTGTAAAATTGGAACCCTCCCACATGTGGCCCAAACCCTACACCTGAAGAATGACAACGTTTAATCTACACTATCTGAACTAACTAAAGTTAGAACTTTTCTAGACAATTTGTGTTTTAGATGATTTTTTTCGTATATAATCCTATGTAAAAATTTGGCCACCCCCTCCAATTGTGGCCCCATCTTACCCCCGGATCATGATTTGACCTAACTTGATGCCTTACCTGAGGATGCTTCCACACAACTGAGAAGAAGATTTTAAAAGATTTTGTATATTCAAATGTGAGAATTCGACCCCCCCCCCAACTGTGGCCCCACCCTACCCCTGGAGATCATGATTTTATCAAACTTGAATCTACCCTAACTGATAATGCTTTCATAGAAGTTTCAGCTTTCCTGGTTCAAGATTTGAACATTTTTGAATCTAAACTACCTGAGGAAGCTTCCACACAAGTTACAGCTTTCCTGGCTGATTAGTTTCAGAGAAGAAGATTCTTAAAGATATACTCTATATGTTTCTATGTAAAAATACAACCCCCCATTGTGGCCCTATCCTACCCCTGGGGATCAAAATTTGAACAAACTTAAATCTACACTACCTGAGGATGCTTCAAGACAAGTTTTGGCTTTCCTGGCTGATCAGTTTCAGAAAAGAAGATTTTTATTGACTTACTCAAAATATTCCTTTGTTAAAATTCAAACCCCCATTGTGGCCCCACTACCCCCAGGGATCATGATTTGAACAAAATTAAATCTACACTACCTGAGAATGCTTCCACACAAGTTTCAGCTTTCCTGGCTGATTAGTTTCAAAGAAGAAGATTCTTAAAGATATACTCTATATGTTTCTATGTAAAAATACAACCCCCCATTGTGGCCCTATCCTACCCCTGGGGATCAAAATTTGAACAAACTTAAATCTATACTACCTGAGGATGCTTCAAGACAAGTTTTGGCTTTCCCGGCTGATCAGTTTCAGAAAAGAAGATTTTTATTGACTTACTCAAAATATTCCTTTGTTAAAATTCAAACCCCCATTGTGGCCCCACCCTACCCCCAGGGATCATGATTTGAACAAACTTAAATCTACACTACCTGAAAATGCTTCCACACAAGTTTCAGCTTTCCTGGCTGATTAGTTTCAGAGAAGAAGATTCTTAAAGATTTACTCTACATATTTCTATGTAAAAATTTGAACCCCCCCCCCCCTCCCCATTGTGGCCCCACCCAAACCCGAGCATCATGATTTGAACAAACTTCTATGAAAAATATCAGCAAAGGATGTCTGTACTTAATGCCGTATTTTGGGTCCTTTTTCGGTCACTATTTTTACGTTTATTTCTTGCTCAATTTTACGTCAAGTCATATGTTATATAGTTTGGTCAAATTCCAATCGAAATTTATTGTCATAGTTTATTGTCATAATGGTTTTAAACAAAATAATAAAATAATTCGTTGTTTTTCTTACCCTCACTGCTCTGCAAATATCTTGAATTTAGACTTATCTGCCCTTGATTGATGATAAGACTTATAAATAGATATTGTAATTAGTAGTCTAAGATTAAAATAGCGGTATTATAATTGAACTCTCTCTCTCTCTCTCTCTCTCTCTCTCTCTCTCTCTCTCTCTCTCTCTGCTTGTTGTCATTTTTGAAAAAAATATATAGCATATAATACCGGCCACCACAAGTAGCCATTGATAATCATAATCATAAACCAGTCACTGATGTCAACAATATGCATGTTCGAAAAGATTTAACAAGTAGATTAATCAGTAATGCACAGACCCGATAATATCTAAGATATCTCAAAGAAATGAAGTAAATATCACTCGATTTGAATGAATTGAAATAGGTATGGACAAATATTACCTCCTAGCAGAATGCGTGCTACCTTACACGTCACATGGCGGGCGTCTAGTATTCACAAAGTTACCTGGGGTTAGAAATCACGTGGTGAATTGTAATATTCAACAGGTCAAAGTATACCGTTGACAACAGAGAACCCAGTCGCAAGAAGGAACATTTTTTTGTCTGTTTAAGCATGAGCGCATGTTTGTCTATTGATCTCCTTTTAACATAAGCTTATATTTATAAATGTACAACTACCATTAAAAGGAGAATAGACAAACATGCGCTGACTATGTATTAAGTCAGTAAAAAAGTGGGCGTCCGCATTATCCTATGGAGATTCAAGAAATTGTAATGACCCCTACCAATGAAACCGACTTCGATCTTTGTAAATATGAACTTTATATTGATGTAATTACATGAAGTTGCAGTTAAGACATGAGCAATTCCAAAAATTAAAAGAAATATGTCCATTTTTTAAATTTATTTTGTTGCAATTTTTAAATGTCCTTAAGTACAGTCATCCTTTTCAATGATTTTTAATTATCTCCCCTTGAAAGAGGGCGTGGCCCTTCATGTTAACAAACTTGAATCCCCTTTACCTAAGGATGCATTGTGCCAAGTTTGGTTGAATAGGCCCAGTGGTTCTGGAGAAGTAGGTGAAAATGTAAAAAGTTTACAGACAGAGAGACGGACAGACAGACACACAGACGGACGCCGAACATTAAGTGATCAGAAAAGCTCACTTTAGCTTTCAGCTCAGGTGAGCTAAATACCTGAGCTCTATAATGTTTCCTAATGTCTGGTACTCTAACCACTGAGCCATTTCAGTCACAACAAACTTCATTGTTTAAATACTATATGCTACTTCGACCACGAATTTACGGACGTATGATTTTTTTTAAGACGTTCAATGTATTGTTGACAATTTCAAAGTATAGTGGGTCATATCTCCCCGTTTTTGTTGATTGAAATATCGGTTTGATTTCCTTCCGCAGCGCCGGCGAGCGAAGGGAGCTCTAAGAACTAGTGCGCGCGGGAAAAAGAACGAGCTAAACCTACAGATTCATCAAGAACATTTTTTTGTCCACATCCCATAATGCTCTCTAATGTTTAATCCCGTGGTGCTATGCCGAAAGTGGCTAACATTTAATTCATAATTAACGGTGCCTTGAGGTTTGAAGACACGTTTTGAGTAGCGCACAAGCTTTGGTGAGACCCAAGAGATTTTTTCCATGCTTCCATTCCTTCGTATTGAGTAGAGAAACGTAAACAAATGAATATAGATTTGAACGTGTGACGTCACAGTGATCTCGCGATAGATTTCCCGCGATAAATTTAGAGGTGGATCAAACATCTGTAAAGCGTGTACTATAGTTTAAACTTCGATACCTGCCTTAGATGATTTGTGGTTTTTTTATTGTTTTTTTTTTATTTTGATAGAGAGATTATATAATTATAATATATACAAGCAAGAGTTAAGCTAATTTTGCTAGCACAAACATTAAGTATAAGTAGAGAGGAAATTTAAAAAAAGGTCATTTTTGAATTAAATAATAAAGAGAAAAAATAAAGTTTAAAAACATATGCAGATATTGCATATTGTCAAACCATTAAATTGGAAAATGGGAAATTACACCCCTACAAACAGGGACCGGGGGCGCGGATACAACGTATGCCAAAATAAACAAATTTCAGTAAAAAAAAATAGTTCAAAGTTCAAAACTTGCAACTTCTATGTGAAAATTGACCCAATTTACCCAATAAATGTATTTACATGGGCATGACATGCAGATATTCAGTGAAGGGAATTGTCGGGCTACGACATGAGATCACCGTTTCTACCGGTAGATGTAGTTTGATAGTACATTTCAACAAATATTCATCGGCGGTACCTCTCGGCTGGCTGACGAAGTTCGCAACCTTGTTTTATTATATATAGAGGGGATATGATTTTTTAAAAAATGTTTGTTTGAATTAATTTTGTGCAATGAATGTATACATTAGATTATAAATCTAAGGATAATTTAAAGAAAAAAAAAGTAAAGTCCCGGGGCTAGATACTTGGGGTGGGGAATGGGGGGGGGGGGGGGGGTCGGTCCTGTCCTCAAGCACCTGTGGATTTTAGGGAAACAATTCTATGTATTTTGTAAGAATTTTTTTTAACGTAGAAATATATAATTCTCTCTCTCAAAAATTCTTTGATGTTACAATGTAGTTGATAGCTGTCAAAATATCACTAAGTTGCCAATGATGCAAGGTATGTGTAATTCTTGCTGCGCTCGCCACAACGGTAGCACCGTGAACATATTATAGACTTTGACAAAAATATGGAGATCAGACCAACTCTATAAAAGAAAAGGCATCAAAGTTCTTAAAATGACACTCTTTGGAGGTTTTGACACGCATACGTCAGTTCAAATCAAACTATTCGAAGTATTTAACATATTCAATGGTTATAATTCGATGTTATAATAAATAAACATTGTTTTCAATAATTTAGAAAAAAAATTATCAGATTTATTTGATATTTCAATTATTATTTACTGTATCTTATCTATTCTCATAGTCATATTTCAATTGATGTTGGATTAATCACGCAAAAATGAACTTGGAAATCGTTTAATTCCAATAATTATAACAGTTTTCTCCCGAAATGCCGACCCCTGACCGTAGCTTGAGACATATGATGTACAACATCCATTTTGTCTGGGCAAACTCAAACATTATCGCAGAGAGCGATTACTTGTTATCTCATCATGCACCCCCCCCCCCCCCCCACTTGTAAAGAAGTACTTAAATCATCATTGTTGTCAATCAGACAGAAGGAAAAGAAGGTTTTAGTAGTTAGTAAAATTACATCCTACTTGGAAGTCTGCGTTCAGTCCGTTCAAGTCCATGCTCTTAATTAAGAACTGACTAACTTAAAATACACATCAATGAACGATAAAAATATTACTTATTGTGGTTGTTTTAATTAAAATTAATATCTAATTAGCTTATTTAAAACTGAACATTTGGAAAAAAAAGTTTATAAGAGCCAATTAAAGGAATGCATCTATTTACTTGAAGACAGGTCCTTTTCAAAGTTGTTTTTAACAGTGAACTTGATCGTGAGCAATTCTGAAATGTCAGATATAAACGAACTTCCCCCAAACTTAATATTCCAATGAGAACAAACATATCAGTTCATTAAATGATCTCTCTCTCTCTCTCTCTCTCTCTCTCTCTCTCTCTCTCTCTCCTGTTTATAACTTACAGAGTAGAGCATTTATTTGATTACTGCTCTTAAGGACGTTTAAAAAATTGCGACAAAATAAATGCTGAAATTTGTTGTGTTTACAATTGATGCATAATATGCGGTTGAATAAACCCAATCGATTGTGATAGAAAACAATACAGCTCTCTTTTTCAAACATGCATATGATGCGCTTGGCTTTGTTTTTTATGTGTTCCCGTGAAGAAATTATTTTTATATACTTCAAATATTTATACCGATTCTGCATTTGTAAATAGGTGAAAAACGTATTACTTGTTAATTAAAGATAATTAGTTTGCTTAGAAAGTATTTGACACTGCAATAGCCAAGAAATCGGACCAGGTAGCTTTAAGCTAATAAAACAAGATTTTCTGTTTCACTACAAAAAAATTAGAAAGCACCTAAAAAATCGTGAATTATCTTGTATATGAAACATGAGATAATACTGTGCTCTTAAGATTAACACCAGGTCCCTAAAGATTTCACAATAATGCCAGCACTGGACAAGTATGACATGAATTGGTTTGTTATTCAGATTGTTAGATAATACATGTACACATACTTTGTATCACATTGCATTTTATCCCAAATGATTTATTTTATAACTCATGGTTTGATATAAAGTTCGATAAAATATTGTTATTACCAGGTAATATAAGCAAAAAAGTGTGATTATGTAAGATTTTGTTTTACTTTACTTCTCAATGATCTTATATATACAAACTAAAAGCAATTGAAAAAATCATTGAAAGCTTGGAAAAATGTCAATACAAATATATTTATGATAAAATGGAAAATTAATTATTTTGTAATTAGCAGTGAGTCTTATATTTGAAACATTATAAATCTAATGCAAGTGGATCTAACATATTTTATGAACAAACACATAATAATTTTCATGATTAAAGGGCAATTACTCTAGCAAAATTTGGCACACTTACAGTTGGTCAACATCAGATCTAGAGTATCTGATAAACATGATAAAACAATGCTTGATATATCATTATTTCTAGCCAATATCTTGTGAATATCAGTAAGTCTAGTATGGCAAGTGTCGAGATTAAAGCAAAATATTATTTTCCAATATACATGTACCACCTAAAATGTCATTTAAGATCATCAGATTAGAAATGTATGCATTAACACATTCCATTTTAACTTGATCAATTCCATTTGATCGAATTCTTTGTCTAGTTGTTAATTACACAGAAAAAAACTGAAAACAATGCACATTTTAATCGTATTTGTTTCCAATTTCAAATTCATAACAACTGCTTGTTAAGGAAATTGAATACAGTATAAAAGAAATTCAATACCAGCATGTTCTAACAATTCATGAATTCTTCAGGGAAAATAACAGCTTTCCCTAATCAATGCAAAATTTAGGTTTATGAATTTTCTTAACAACTGCTTGTTAAGAATACCGTGATTAAATTAATGCTTAACAACTGCTTGTTTAGAACATAATATACAACTTCAAGACATAAGGCTTAACAAGAAATTGCTAACAAATTAAACAATACAAGGAGAAACCACACAGAAAACTGTAAGGGAAAACTGAAGGTCTTTAAAAGTGTTTTAAAGAAGTAGAACTAAGTTCAAAGTTAACAATTCTTGACAACTAATTGTTAAGAATATCATTTACTTTTAAATAAAGTTAATTTTCAAACTGATTATATCAACAGTTTAAGTTTCATAAGATTCTCTTAAAAACTACTTCTTAAGAAAATTAATAAATTCATGTCTGGATTATCAAAGATGGCTTTTGATGCAAATTGAGATAACTGATTGTTACAAATGCCCACGTCAGTTTTTAAGTTTGAAAATCTTAACAACTGACTGTTAAGAATGCTGAAATATGTTACAGTGAAATGTGTGGAAGTCCTAACAACTGATTGGCAAGAATCAAGCAACGAATCAAGCTATCAGTTTGTAAGCCTTTACAAAACCATCTAAAACACTGCTTGTTTAGAACATCAAAATTAATTTTCGGGTTTACAACTCTTATCAACTGATTGTTAAGAATGTCAAAATCAAGTTTAAAGTTTACAGGCCTTAACTTAGAATTAATCAACGAGAAAAATTTACATGTCTTTTATGAAATTGAAATTGAAATACAAACGTCTTAACAACTGCTTGTTAAGAAGTTCCCAGTTTAAACCCTTAACAACTGGTTGTTAAAGAACTCCTTATGCAGTTAGAAGAACATATTTAAAATTCAGAATACTGTAATGGAAAAACAGTAGGTCACAACATAAACCACTTTTTTACCCGTATTTAAAATGTCCTGATTAGAGATAATGTAAGAAACTTCCAACTTCATTAATAAATACAAAATGATCTTATTTAACATGTCGAAGTTCAGCAGATTGTACTGTTTAGATTTTCTTGTCCTGATGGTAATACTCCAAAACTTTCTTGGTGCTGAGTTGACATTTTTTATTGTCAATAATTAATGTTAAGTCCTTTATTGGACACAAGAAGGACGAAATAAGAAATTGATCCTCATTGTTGCCAATTTTTTAATGTCTTTTTTATTCAGTGATACAGATTTTGTATTTATTTTAGTGATAATAAAGTTTTCATCATATTTCCCAAGAGAAGTTTTGCAATATGTTACATGTAGTTGATCTTTCTCTTACACCCCCATGTACACTCTGCGGTTGGTGTATTCAACAACCGCAGCTGTGATATGTTCCTCATCTAGCGTGTTGGCAGTAACCTAAAATAGAATAATATATACGTAAATGGTATAACTGATTCAGAAACTCTTATATTTATGAAATAAAATTTGTAAGCATGGTGTATTGCCAGTATTTGACTTAATTGATTTAATACACTTCAAGCATTACATTATAAGAAGGAGCTCTGCTAGTCATACAGTGAAATACGTTTTTAAACCTCTTGAATATTCTAGATAACTAAGCATTAAGCAGAAAAATACAGTACTATGTTGTGATACCCGAGGGTGTCTACCAAATTGGTGAAATTTCAAAGACCCCTCTCAAGAACTTTGCTCTTTTGCAGTGTGTTATTTTGTATGTGGTGATTTTTTAAGGAATTGTTCACAAATATCTCTTTATACAACTTGAAGTGTAGTAGAAGGACCACATGCCGGATTTTTATTTGTACAATATGAAAATGATTAAGCCATTAATTGTGTAGAAATTGTTGTATAATACAACATCCTCAGACCCACTTACATTTAATTAATTATGACCAATATGACATAAAATGTACTTGGCAGCGCCTTGTAGATGTGATATAGAATATTAGTATTAAATGTAAGGTACTGCAATGCAAAATTTACTTACATGCAGCACAGTTAAGGCTGTCAATAAATTCTGTTCAGACAAAAAGTACGGGAAATGTGCATTATGACATCACAGTATATTACAAACCTCAAAAGTACTTATTAATTCATTTATTATCAAAATTAATTTATACTTATCTTTTAATTAAAAACAACAAATGCTATTATTTCCAATTTCGATGCCCGTTATTTCATACACTCTGAAAAATAACCGAGAGGTCGTCCTTAGTGTATTACAAAATATGACGTCATATGCTTCAAAATGACGCATTGAGTTAAGTCATTAAAGGCTACCATGCAGTTTTTCAGCGAAGAAAAAGAAATGCCATAGATAAACGGAAAATTATAAGTGAATATTTTGTTCAACATTATTATTAGTAGAATGCTACCTATATAGTCTTATTTTCAATTTGTTATTCTTATGCATCGTATAATGAGGCAACCTCAGTTTTGTATAAAATATCGTATATCTTAAAGCTGGGTACCTAAATAAATCATTCAATTGCATACACTTATCTGATCATGACAAACTTTTACATGTGAATTTGAAATATGCTATGTAATTTAAAAACTTCTGCGATCCTTGTAAAATCTAACAAATTAATTATTTTTTAATGAAATTAACACTGTGACCTTCAAAATTATTCAACATATGCATTATAAATTATGGTTTCTACAAACAAATAATCTTATCTTAAAAAGTTCGCAACATTTTTCAAAATCTACGATATAACATCAAGTTATTTTATAATTCAGTTGTGAATTTTGATATGATTATGCCGTAACGGTTGCAATATTGAAATTTTTAAATGACTTCAAAACCACAAATACATCTGCTTGTACCATACGACTGCCATATCACATGACCACTATGAAGATAAAAAATTGTACTGTTATATATATATTTCAAAAATATATTGCATTTGAGCGACTGTTATTGATTTTAAAAAGGACAGGCCGTTGAACTGAAGTATACGTGTTTTCATCACAAAAAAACGCCGATATTTTTATTGGACGCCTTAACTGTACTGTGCAAACGCAGGTTGTAGATTTGATCTTTCAGAGACAGTGGAGGGGGTTGAAAATGACATGCTTTGAATAATCTACAATCGTTATTTTTTACAAATATAACATTTTTCATAAAGCAAAAAAGTCTTAATTTTTTATTGACTTGAAGATATATGACTATTATTATTTTGATATATAGCGACCTTGAGTTCACATTTGAGAAGTTTTCCGGCTGCCTGCAGGTTAACATCTGTAAAATAATAATATAAATGTAGCCCGGAGAAAACGAATCCATATATTAGGGTGCGTTTTCTCCGAAAGAAAATGTACCTTGGAGAAATCGGAACAAGTATTGAAATAGTAATAAAAATTGTTCTAATGTAATGAAGTGTATCATTGTTTAAATAATCACGCACATTAGATAATTACACAGACTTTTACTAAAAACATTGACAAGCCAAAAAAAAAATCGCAAACATTAAAACATGAATCTGGGGTTTTTTGGAGGTGGGGGGGGGGGGGGGGGGGGGGGGGGGGGGGGGGGGGGCAAGAGGATGCGTTTACCTATAACTTCAATTTCACTGTTAATTCTTCATTATTTTCGCGTTCACTTTTTGCATGCTCCGAAAAAAAATGGGGACCAACTCCATGATAATTCGGTTTTTTAATGTTAATTTAAGAAAAAAATGTTTGCTGCTAGAAAAAGTTGGAGGGGGCATGCCTCCCTGACCCCTTGATGCTACATGCCTGCAATAATTGCGTATACACACGAACAAGCGTCGCCTGAGCAGTTAAGCCAGTTGGCAATTAATCAATCAATAGAGTATATCCGAAATCTTTCAAAAACATCTAATAGTTTTTAATTGCATTATAATTGGAGAATGAAAAGATGATTACAAATATAAGAATAATGTGATGGTTTGTGTATATTTGATAATATGTATTTATTTATTTATTCATATATATTATGTGTATCTGTATATCTTTTATGGCAATATTAATTATTATCGATTAGACGTATTACGGGGATTGGGGCCTAAATCTTTATCTACAGTAATCAATATAATATCAGTAATTATCAAATTCTTGGATTTGATATGATATTGTTTCATATCTTTTACATATGTTTTGCATGATCGTTATTTACACAAAATATGATATAACTCTTTAAACTCTGAAATTCTTGTTATTCTTTTGTCCTTCCAATTCCATGTAAATGGTACAAGAGGTATATATATATATATATATATATATATATATATATATATATATATATATATATATATATATATATATATATATATAACACATAACAATTCTACATATATACAAACAGACTGAATAAGCAGGGCTGGCTCATTTTGCTTTAGGAGAACAAGTTTTCTAAATTTTGGTTATGGAAATACATAGTTTTATTTTAAATAAGGAGTTGGTATTCGTCAATAGATTACATAATTTAATATTTGGTTGGACATAGTATTTTCTTGCTGAAAAATATTTTTTAATTCTTTTCGAACTCAGATAATCTATGGGACTAACCCCTAGACAGTTCCGTTACAATAAAAAGACCCCCCCCCCCCCCCGGAACACTCCTGAAAAAATCAAATTTCTAAAATTTACAAAGCAAAATTACCGATAATATAGCTCGGACCCCCCCCCCCCCCCCCCCACACACACACACCACTACCACAACCCTGGCAAATCTAAATATTCCTCGGATTCCCCCTTCCTCTCCCTGGCTCCCTGGAAAAAAAATTCTGCATCCGTGCATAAAAACGTTCCCTGTAATTCAATGGTACGTTTTCTAAAGGTTACAGTTTTTACAGGGTACGATTTCTCTTGATACCTGTTTGCATGACTATTGGTTCTGCATCGGTGATCATTTGTTTTACATCGGTGTCTGTTGATTTTGCAAAGGAGGCTGTTGATTTTGTTTTAAGCTGGTAGTTTATTTCAGCATATTTTTAAAAATAAGTTGCTCGTTTTGCGTTAACGTCTTTTTCACCCTTTCCGCCGCCCATAGCGTAAACAACAGTTTTTATATTTCAAAACATTTCAAGACCAAGGGAGTTATCCTGCCACTTACACCGCAATACATACTTTATTACCACTAAGAATCAAGATTGGTTAAAATTGGTTCAGTCTTTCAAGAAAAGATGATCAAAATGAAAAAGTAAATGATGACAACAAACACCAGACATATTTTGATAGGTAAAGCTCACTTGATACTTTAGAAACAAGTTCTAAATCCTGGATGTACCTGTCCTAACCAACATGTTCTTGTTCTTCTTCACCCTTCAACAACAGGCCTGCTGGACATGTCATTACTGGTAACGTAAATATCGTAAACAATGATGACATTAAATCAGTTATTCTCAAATTCCAAACTTTAGGGAACCCCGATCTTTCAACTGGCATTCTAATTTCATACATATTATAAATTCTGTAGAGGAAAACGCCAGACGATTGGCCAAACATGAAAGAGAATACATTGACACGTTGTCAGAATGAACTACAACTGATCGATGCATGTTAATATCTCGTATGAAGCGATTAAAGCGCAGTATGAAAACCATCTATCCTTCTATATTTGATAATTTAGAAGTGAAAAAAGAACTAGATAGATTACACGATCAGTTTGTACTGGTCCCTGCTGACAAAGCAGGAAAAAATATTGTCTTTGTTTGTAAGGCTCATTATATAAATTGTATATTAGAAAAACTTGGATTTAATTCTGCAAGTGGAAATCCAACTTATACCCATAGCTCTCTTTCCAAGGCAGAAATTCTTCAAAATCATATGTCAGTTTTGAATATTTTCAATATTCCCTACAACCAAAATCAATTTGAATTGATTTATCTTTATTGGATACCTAACCTTCATAGAGTCCTTACAAATCCTTACAAACAAAGATATATAGCGGGTTCCAGTAATGTTCTACCAAGCCTCTTTCTTTACTCCTTACCAAAATATTAACAGCAGTAGGGAGAAACTTCAAGAGTACTGTGCAACAGTATATTCAAGAAGCGGTGTAAATGATGGATGTGGATACTTAAGAATTCCAAGGAACTTTTAGAAAACCTGAAATCCCAAAATTTTACCAAAATCAATAGCATCAAAACTTACGACTTTTCTACACTTTATACAACCACCCCCACGATAAATTCAAGTCCCGTCATTTAGACATCATTGATAACTGCTTTTTTAATAAAAATGGATTACTTAAATATTCTTGCCTTGTCATCGGTCATTTGCAAACCTATTTTGTTAAAAGTCATGCGGATTGTACACACAAGTACTCTGAAGTTGACATTAAAAAGATGCTTGAGTTTCTGATAGACAACATCTATGTAGTTTTTGGAAATCAGGTGTTCCAACAATCTGTACCCATGGGTACCAATTGTGCCCCATTGTTAGCAGACCTATTTTTGTATTCATATGAAGCAGAATTTATTCAAAAACTTGTACGTGAAAAAATAAATCACTCGCTGTGGCCTTCAAATCAATATTTAGGTACATGTATATCTTACGTCGACTCGATATATCCCAGTGAACTTGAAATAAAAGATACCACAGAGTCTGCGTCATCTATTTCATATTCTACTAGAAATGGACGTTGCTGGTAACCTAACAACAAAACTTTACGATAAACGTGATGACTTCAATTTTTCCAAAGTCAACTTTCCTTACTTATATAGCAATATACCTTCATCACCTGCATATGGTGTTTTTGTATCTCAGTTATTCGTATGAACAGTTTCTAATGCGAGGCAAGCTACTGACAAACAAGTTGATAAAACAGGACTATCAACAGGCTCGTTTGAAGTCATCTTTTCGTAAGTTCTATGGTCGATACAACGACCTTGTCAGCAAATACTTCCACTGGGTCCCGTGCCGACTGACGTTTTTCATACTAATTGTTAGACCATAATTAATCACCTAATTGTCTACGGACTTTTCCGTTTTTTCCCGATGACGACATAGAGCACACGGCGGGTGTGACCGGTCAGCAGAGGATGCTCACTCCTCCATGGCACCTGATCCTAACTATATTTATTTAATTTTTTTTAAGAGGTCCGTGTTTGCTCTGCTCCTGTTTTGTAATTTTCCTTTTGACTTTTGAATTTGAACACTGTTCGTTATCACCACATGTCACTTACATGACCAATGAATACTATTACAATTATTCACTAACCATGGATAATTAAGATATCCTATGATTTGTGTTTGGATAGATTTCGATCCAACAGGTTTCCTGTTTTCTATCCTCCAAGCCTAATGGCAAGTGATTGCAAAACAAACGAAAAGTTGGATCAATCATATCTCAACCCAAATCATCGAGATTCAGGGATTATTAACATCACGTCATAATTCAAACAAAAATCTGTTTCTATTTGAATATCAATCTACATGTATTTATTTCATGTACTTCATATGTACATGCACCTGCAGTCTTCTGTCTTTACTCACCTATACTTGTGTCACCCAAACCAGATGAAGCATGTGACCGTGATTCAAACCCTGGCCCCTAAAGCTATTGCCAAGTGCTCTAATAACTGAGCTACCTGAACTAGTCACACAAGTACATCTCAAGTATTAGCCTTTTATTACTAATCTGCAGCTGTATTGAGCTAAAGCTTCATAAAAAGCTAAAATAATACATATAGTATGGCATTGGACTCTTGACTGGGGCCTTTTAAGCCCCATGACTTTATACCTTCACCCATCAACAACTGCAGCAACCTGGCAACTTTTCCAAAAGCAGCTTCGTAGGCTTACTAAAAGACGTAAGATACGACGAAACTGAAGTAAGGCCTCGTGGCTTACGCCAAAATTTGGTCCGGATTCAATTACGTTTCACTAAGAGGCGCACGCCTGGCCGTAAATACTAGTATCGGACTAAGTTAAGGCCAGACTTACATCCTTGATATCGAGCCTATGAATATGCGCATACAGATAGATAGATAGATAGATAGATAGATAGATAGATAGATACATGTATCTAGATAGATAAAAACTTGTCATTTATATTTTTCTGATTGTTGTGATTGAGAGAGAGAGAGAGAGAGAGAGAGAGAGAGAGAGAGAGAGAGAGAGAGAGAGGCAAAGTGTTTAGGCAAATCGGTTACAATTATGTTCAGTACATTGCTGTTAAAAATTAATTCTGTTTAGTGACAAAACCACACAACAAATCTTACTGAAATGCTTTATATGGGGGATATATTTCATAAATCCAATAGGATATGTTTGAAATTATTAATTCAACAGAACTATTCTTGTTATCAATATCAAGGGCGATTTCAACTTGTACCGGACACCATTGGAGTTTTCTTATTGATCATGCGTCAATTATGGCCCGAGTATAAATAACGTATTTTTTTTAATTTCTGGTTTCCTCTTGCTTAATCAATGAAAGAAAATCAGTGAATCTGTTTAAACATAGAAAATAAATCGAATTAATGCAGTAATGAGCTATTTGACCATGGATAGGACAATATTAAGTAAGCATCGAACAGCTAACAGTAGATATTAAAAATAACGAAGTTTTCTTAAAGAAACAAAACAAACAATCAAACAAACAAAAAACAGAGGTTCGGATAAACATATTTATTAATTTGATATTTAGATTTGTTTCAATGTAATATGTGGAGCAAAAATGACCTAGGAAATAATTGATGAAATTCAAAGGCTATTTTTTCTTTTATCACAATTTGTTTCAGAAATTAGGGTTTTTTTTCAAATTATTTAGGTGAGAGGGTACATTTTTAAATGCCGAACATTCAAATTATACTTTTGTGTAAAATGTGTGTAACCAAGTTTCTAATGATGGTGTATCTTAATATAATATGCCTATATTGCTATTTCGTTGACAATTCTTGATAATAATAAAGTTCATCAGTTCTAATTCAGGAAATGAAACAATACAAAACTGCATGCCTGTTTATTTGTAAATGTTTAACCAAAATTGTCCGAGCCAAGGTAAAGATGTATGTGTTCGATGTATGGTGCCCAACATAAACTGCCCAAGTACACATGCATGTATAGATAGTATCATTGTTGAATAAGGTTTCATATAAATTTTAAGATCAATTCTATGTAAGAATCAAAATTCCGTGGCCACGCATAGTCACGGATTTTCTTCGTACTTGACAATTTAATAGACTTTGATGAGTAAAAAAGCCTAACACCATTTATTTGTTGCTATGTGGTCCCGTTGCCATGGTAACAGAGGGTAAAGATGTAAAAATGGCATTTTAATGCTTATTTGAGAACATATTGTAAGTAATGTGCACAACTTGGGGTTTCCAGGGTAGAATATATTATAAAGAATAGTTGTCATTTTTCAAAAGAAAGAAAAACATTCACGGAGAAACGCATATTTTAGAGCATTTCCATGGTTTCTAAACAGAAATTTAAAAATCTGTTTTCTTCATTTTATTTGAATAAAAAGAGCAAATCTTGGATTTTTTGGTAAACGCTATTATGCTGAAAGTAGGAAATACTTTTTTCCTACAGGAAATATAATTCCTGTGGGATTTTTTAAAAATAATTATAGAATTTTCAATATGTCCTGCTGAAAAAGTGTTTCTCCTATCGAAATTATTATTTTCCTATTGGATATTAATTTTCAAAGTTAAAGATCTCACCTGTCAGGTGAGACACACTAAAAACAAATTTAAAGTGGTTGTATACTGTCTAGGCAATGCTCTAATAAACATTGATTTTTACCAAACTACATCTAAATCGGGTGCAAAAATGCCAACTTGACACTGGCATAATTATCCGGCAAAGTGTTCAGTGTTCAGACCCCCCCCCCCCAACCCCCGGTATAAAATTCTTTAAAGGCGTACAAAATCCACCTTAATTTTTTTTTAAACTGATCTCATATCAGTTTACAGTTAGATAGACATTGCATGAAAGAAAACAAATACTGCGATTCCATAAATAAATTAGGTGCTTCACACATGCATTTTAGCGTTATACACTCTCCAAGAAGACCTTGAAAATGATACATAACTTCTGGTATACTAGATCTATTCGCATTATTATAAAAAATCTTATACAAAACAAATTCTTTACATGCTTCACAGTTAACCAAATCCTGTCATTTTAAAAAGACATTCTAGATCTCTGTAAGCATTTAAACTTTTCCGGCACGGATAGAAACCGATTTTCCTGAACCTTTTCAAAATGTAGACATTATTAAACTATTAAAAAATCACATGTCAAATTGTCTACCTACTGACCAGTTTCCATGGCAACTCGACCCAAGCTTCAATTTTTATCTAAATTGACCATAAGATACATAAATAGATGCATATATATTAATATTACATTGTATATTAAATACCCCCGAAAACAAATGCTCGATGGGCGTATCCAGTAGGTTTGTGCAATGGTGAATAATTATACGTGATATACAAGCAGAGTGAAGTATTCAATTCCCACTAGAACTATAATGAGTTCTTAACTTTATCTTTTCTTTGCGTTTTTGAACTAGTCAATGCCCAAATCTTTTGTACACGTACCGTGCTGGTTCATTTCATTTAAACAGAAAGTCGGTTGTATATCACGTAATATTAATGTTGACGGTTTGTTATTGTCATTTTTCATTGATAAGAGAAACCCTTTGAGAGATTAAATTTTTTTTAAAGCTATACAGATTGACAGACACAAGGCTTCACAACTAGGAAAGTTTAAATATAAGTGTTGTTAATATATACCATTGATAATAAAACTTGCGTCGGGAGAATTCAGGTAAAGTAGGGCTGGAAATCAGTCTACGGGAGTTCTTTAGTTGAGAGCCATTCAATATCAGTGAAGTCCATCTTCAATTGTTAGGCAATATGGTACTACATAAAGCAAGAAAGAAATTAAAATAAAGGGAACGGATCTGAAATGCGGAGGTAAGAAAATATTTCAGCGTTTTATATTACATAGTCTTCTATAAATACGTGATATGGGCCGTTTGACTTGGTGATCCGGCCAAAACATGTTTTTCACCACCACACTGACAGGAACCAAAAAATATCACAAATTTTATGTATGCAGGGATCTGGATTGGGAGGGGGGGGGGGGGTCCCTGAAAATTTCAAACTAGAGATTCAATCATAGTTTGTCCTATTTAAAAGTGATTTGTAACTTCATCATGTGATATTACATGTACATAAGAAATATTAATTTCGTTTTGGGCGGCGGCTGCGGACACATTTTCCTCTCAAAAAACTATAAGAAAATGTGTTATTTTTCATCATTGTTGACTACATCTTAGAAATATGACAATATGATTAAGTTATGTCTATTTATTTAAGACAGGATAAAAGTGTACAACTCAGTACTTTATATACAATCGTGCCATAATGGTATATTTGTATTTTCATGAGATTTAAACAACTTTTGAATTTTAGGGAAAATATTGAAAGAAACTGCACCTTTTGTAAAATTACCAAAAATAGGTCTCGGAACCCCCCCCCCCCCCCGTGCGGCGCACAAAATTATCCATAAGACCCCCCCAAAACGAGTTCACCAAAATATCTATTCCAAATATTGTAAATTTTATTCAGATTTATGGTAAATAAGTAATCTCTGTTTACATAATATTTGTTCTACAGATACAATGTACGTTATATATATTACTAGTTTACTGTCTGTCAAGAAATTCATACCATAAACTAGGCCAAGTATGTCTACAACACAGCAGTGTACGTGGTTCCCGGGAGCAATATGTACTTATGTAGCGATATACCTTCATCACCTGCATATGGTGTTTTTGTCTCTCAGTTAATTCGATACGCAAGGGCATGCTCTTCGTATGAACAGTTTCTAAGGCGAGGCAAGCGACTGACAAACAAGTTGATAATACAGGACTAACAACAGGCTCGTTTGAAGTCATCTTTTCGTAAGTTCTATGGTCGATACAACGACCTTGTCAGCAGCAAGAAAAATATATATTGACCCTTCATTAGAGTATATCTTGTTTAAAAAGATCTTCATTTTTTTTTCTGCACATATTTACATGTTAAACATTAAACTTTTGTTTCTTTGAGATAAACATTTAATTTTGTTTTTTCTATTCCTTCCTATGTACAAATTCACCCCCCCTCCCTCCGATTTTGACCGACCCAACTCATAAGAATCATGATTTGAACAAACTTGGGTCTATACTACCAAAGGGTGTCGCTATTAATTTTAACAAATTTAAACTACCTTAACCTTGGGATGATTTGTGCTTAGCTTGGTTAAAATTGAATCAGTGGTTCTAGAGAAAAAGTTAAAAAGTTACAGACAAAACGACAGACAGAGACGGACGCCAGACAAAAAGCTTCAGTTCAGGTGAATTAAAAACGTAAGTTTGATCAAATATGCTCTTAGATATATCATACAAATTGGTAATCATTACATTGTGAAATAGGTTACAAAGACATAAACTGGCTATAATACTTAGAATTGAACGAAATTGTTTTTAATGTTTCCATTCCGTTTGGTAACGGTTGTCTATATTTCTTACCTAGATTCACTATTTGCAAATAGTTTCTTCTTAAAAAGGACTTGATTTACACATATTAACTTATGAATCACAGTTAGAGATTCAAAAAGTTTTAAATTTTTAAAATATACACTAACTTGTGTTTCCACGCAAACAATCATTTTGAGGTAACTTCCCCATCATGACTTGATAATTTCTGATAACAGAAGACTCACTCATTTAATGATTGGCGTCGGTTTACATCAACCTGTCCGCAAGAATTTACAGGGATCACCAAAAATGCCTCATTTCTAGGTTTTTCACAAAGTCGTTAACCAAGTTCTTTTAAGCCCTTGATAAAAAAAAGAAAAGTAAAACTTTTTTATTTGCTAAATGTATTATTCAATAGTTAAGCTGTGATACTTTGATATTTTGATGAAGATTTATCACAATACATCTAATTGAAATAAATATTCAAATCGAAAAAGTGTTTATTTCGGCAAAAATCAAGACCATTTTGTCATAAGAATGATTGGTATGTGTACCCATGGTAACGGAGTTGCCTAGCAACCAACTTTTGGTGTTTTTATGATATGTACATGTATATGATTATATGCATCATGAGAAAACTCGGTAACTATGCGTGCCGAACCTTCTATACAAGTGTTTAAATGCTTACAGAGAATGGCTCTTAATTTCTTTTCAAATCGTCGTAGAAGTAGGGTTAAAAAATAAATAGACGTTTCCTGTGCGATCTCTACACGATAAGCGGCACCGTTATATAATCTGCGTAGTTAGAAGTTGAATCACTCGTGTGTACAAAATATTATGAGTATCATACATGCATATATCAAAAGATAACCAGGAAAAAATATGATAATGTGTGATATATCTACAGTAGTAGCTTGTCACGTAGGATGTGAAAACTTGAAAGTCAGTGTTCACTTTGATAAATTATATATCTACATGTTTGTGATTTTTTTTTTCAAAAAGTATTTTTTTTAACCAATCGTCGTTAAAAACCCGTGTTATTCTTTCCGGATATATGTGTACATGCATCTACCTGTGTATGATAAGCGGTTAAACAGATGCCCTGCATGAAAGATACAGAAGATACA